>JANSTU010044513.1:0-10603 GCA_027564075.1 Bolitophila hybrida | reverse complement strand
CAATTTTCAGCTAAATCGGTTCAGCCGTTATTGAGTTATAAGTGAAGTAACTAACACGACTTTCTTTTATATATATATATACGAGTAGATAATATATAATTGTATAATATATATTTTCATTTGTAGTTGTAGTTTATTTTAGTAGTATTACACATATTTTTTATTCGTATATGCATTTTCTTGGTTGTTGCATTATAAAATTCAATCAATAACAATTTTTTTCGTTCTTTGGTAAATTTCAACCTGAAACTTTTTTGACATTTTCATGAATAATTTTTTAATGACATTAGTGGTCGGTAATGCGAATATAATAATTTAGTTAGTGATTTTTAACGTACGCTTTTGTATGTATATATTGGTATTGTAAATTCTGTTTCAGTACATTGTATAAAAGTGATCGTTCGTTCTATATAATAATATTTCAATGGCAACATACACTAACTTTTCGGATTTTTGTTTATTATGATCGGCACGCCGTCGAATTCTTGAAACCAATTGCCGTAGAACTTCTAGGTAAAAAACTGCCGGAAGAAACTTTTAATACACCAAATCTTTGGTATCGTAAAAGACGATAAGCATTTCTTTGATTTTGATAGAGTTGGACGCACCTTTTGATCTTGTGGTTCTTTGAGTAGATAACACGATTTTAACTTTATGTCAACAAATCATGCGAAAAACTTACTTTTATTTATGTTTATGTTAAAGTCCATAGAAAACATCGGCACACTGGCATTCTCGGAATTTTATAACTCATCAATTTTACAAGCTAGTAAAACCAACTCATGCGCTTTGAAAAGAATAAAAGTAATTCTTTTTTAGTTATATATATAATGAAGCTAGATGTAGGAAATATAAAGTAAAATAAAAAAAATTAATTACCCGAACCCAAAAAAAATAAAAAATAGATTATTTTTTAAATGAATGGAAGTGGAAGTTAAATAGACATCGCTAGATGTCAAAAAAATTCAAGACAAAATAATATATTTAAAATAATATTTATTATTTTATTCTTGGGAATAACATATATATTATTTTATAATTGTATGGTTTATGTCAATTTGTAGTTTTTCTAAAAGAATGCGGTAAAGGATTCAATTATTATCGATATGCGGCACAAACTTTTGTGAAATAATATGCAGTTTCCTAAGATATACAAAATATATACATATATAACATATAATATATATGAAATTCCGATAATTTCTCTGAACATTTTATGCTGATTTAATATATGTTTATGTTCAAGTTATATTATTTCAAAGTTATCGTAATTTATTTGATGGTCAGATTTTTTATTTTAATATATGTAGAGGAGATATAATATATAATATATAAAACATAAAGCTAGCGCTGCGTGTGTTGGTAAAAACCATATAAGAAATCTTTCCATTTATTTGTACATTTTGCGTTCTAAAAAATACAAATTAAATGTCAAACGTACAAAAAAAACAAAATCATTAAAAAACATTATGTACGGTGATAACCCGTTCTTTCGAGTATTTTTCTTTTTTAACGGCCTAAAAGCTTGATTAGCTCATCAAATTGTGAAAAACTTAACCGTGTAAATGCATAAAAATATTTATCGTCGTGTAAGCGCATTTCTCAAACATGCTCGTTGTCAATTCCGCAGATCAATTATTAAACATAACCACCACCGTCTTTGTTCTGTAGCTCCTCTAATATGAGCAAATGCTTCAAAATATATAATGTGCGACTAGCAGCAATAAAAAAAAATCAAGATTTCCATTATTGAAATGACGTTCAAATTAGGTTCTTTTCATTACTATGACCTCCTTTTGGCTTTAATGATTGCACGACATACTCTCGACAATCTTTCAATGAGTTTCTGTAGTTTTCGCAAGTCAAGGTTATTCCAAAAAATTGAAATTTTAGTGGGGGTACGATAGTGTGTATTTGCTGATAATTTTATAGACCGTTCGCACTTGAGTTATCAAAACCGTCTTTTTCTAATACCTGCGTTTTTGGTGAAGTATTTGTGATATATCTCAATGCATACACGATAAACGTCATATAAAATAAAAAAAATATTCACACAAACATTCGCAAAAAAGTCGGTTTTAACAACAAAACGCGCGTTTTTGGTGCGACCATATTGAAAAATGTTTCGACTTCACGGCGTTCGTTCCAGTGAACTGACTTTTGTGGTGTCACATTTCCATTTCATATACACAAATGTCAATAGTGATTATTTTCATAATCATTTGTAGGCATGATAAAATTGCAATTGTTGCAGATTCTTTATCAGACGACATACATTTACGCTTTTGTATACTCTCATTTGACGAAAAATCTCATTGCAGTTATTATTATTTAATTTCAAAAACATATTATCACTATTTTTATAATATAATTTAATTTTATCCTTTATAATTTAATTGCCATGTACTAACTGTAAATATTTTTTTTATTCAAGGCTGCCTTTTCGGTGAAACTTTGTGCTTGGACAGTGTTGAATGGTGCTACGATGGTAAGTGTATTTAAATAAAGCAATATGATTTTTAACGGCGAACAGTTACACTTACACAATGAAATATCTGCAAAATGTAACGCAAAAAGAACACACGACGAATTTGCAAGTGAAACTAAAGTCATGATTTTGTGCATATATCTTACCGTATTTACTCTCATCTCATATGTTCATTGTGGGACATATTGCCAGTGTGCGATGCTCATATGTGATATGTGATCCAACAATCACAACATATCCCCCCGTTTGTAGTCTTAGTTTGCCCTGACGTGACTGTGACAACTTTGTGACACATGCGCGAATTTTTGAAATATCTCTATGAACCGAAATCTATCTTTTTCTTTTTAGTTTAGTTTTTAGTTTTTATATAATACGTAATTCTTCGTATTCGTATACGAATATATATACGTATATACGTATTCGTATATACGTATATATATTCGGAAGAGGAAACTATCAATGCTAGGTTTCTTAGGTTTCCTGTGCGAAAGTCATTGATGCAAATGTCGTATACATGCATTTTCTATCGCCTATTTTTAATCAACTTAAAAATATTATAGAAAGCAATCCATATTTATCTTTTATCTATCTAAACTTCTACAATCTACAATCACTTTTCATATAATTTCCATATATTTTTTCAAAAACAAACAAATCTAACATTTCATGGGATTAGAATGATTAGATTAAAAGATAAAATAAAATCCAGTCCTATCGCCAACAAAGCGCACATAAATGCATTTTAAACATATAAATATATTATATCGAATATATGATATTAAATATTTTTCGTAGGTGAGAGGGTACTCGAACAAAATGTTGTTATACAAAATTATATTTTATGTAAGAGCAATTCCCAGCACGCTATTCAAATATATTTACGTAATAATGATAAATGTTATATTGATTTAAGAGTGGTTTTATTTATGTTCCAGTACATTTAATTTGAGTCCTTTTGAATTTAAATTCATACTAAAATACATTTGTATATATGGTTTAATTGCCTAAAAATAAAAAGATATGGAAATATACGAATGTGAGAATACAAAAAGGGCTTCGAAAAATTGACTGGTTAGGAGTCAATTAACTCGGTGTATGCTTTGTATTATTATTGTATTCTAGATTGATTATGATAAAGCTATGAAGCTAATTTTCTGCCATTTTATGTACATATCTATTAAAAAAAGCTGGAACACTAATAAAAAGCACGATTTTTTTATTTAATAGGACAACGAAACTAAATTATTTACTATTGAGCGTTTATTTTAAATTATAATTAGCTATACCGACATTATTGTGGGCTGGGTACATTCCGGGAACAATCGCCAGGACACTTTGTCGTTCTTTCCTACGGACTTCTGCCGTTCCAATGTAGACTGAAGGAACGTTCGCAAGCGACAGTGAATGCATAAACTTGTCATAACGTTCTTGGTAGACCGAATAAGAACGTTCTTGTACGTTCATTTATTTATCGTACTTAGTAGTACGTAAAGACGGCTCCTAAATTTTTGTACTTTGACGTACTTAGTAAAACGTATAAGGCCGTTCCTCTACGTACATTGTAGAAAGTTAATATAATTTCGTAAATACGGATTTGATAAAAAAACATTTACTTACTATACTTTCTATAATAATATGTTTTTATTTTTTTTATTTGTGTTGAGTAGTCGTGGGGAAGACCGTCGGGAAGAGTGCAATATTTCCGTGGTTGCTAAAATAATGTTTGATCGTTGCAAATGTTAAAAAGTACAAAACATATTACTCTAAGAAAATTTCATAAAATATTAACTTTGAGACGAATTTATAAATAACAGCAATTTCATATATCCAAATATTTTAGCTGATATAATGTATGCATTGATTTATTAAATTTCATTAAAAGCAAGGAGTTTATATAACAGGGCCCTATCTTATAACACACATTTGCTAACAACTTTCGTTCAAATTTTGTACAAGTTCATAAACGTACTTTCGTTAATTTTGCATCTTATAACACAAATTTAAAACATTTGGAAATATAGATATATCGAGTAGTTAGTTATAAATGTTTTTGACATTCGATTATTTATATATTTAATTGTTTACATATTAAACATTGAATTATCAATGGATTCTCCTGCGTATGAAAATCGTTTCATTGTAATCTGCACTATACCGATTGTTAGTTCAGATATTGTAACTGTAAAAAATAAATGGTTCTGGTTATAACCGATTTCTTCACGAAATTAATCCTCGAGTTAAAATAAAGCACAAGGATTAGTACGTAATTTGTACGAGTTAATTCAAGGATTCAATTCGTAAAGAAATCAGGCCTTAGACAATTAAAAAACTCACACACGTATATAAATCTATATTAATCCAGCGTTTACTGTTAGCAAAAGATACACGCACTTGTAGCAAAAAATTAACGCGCACACACAGACGCCGAAGTTGTAAATTTTAAAAACAGGAGCACACACACACGATGAGGGTTTATTTTATAGAGAACATTTATGACGAATGACACACAGTGAATCGGTGACTTGCTCAAACATGTCATGTTGAACGAGAGTATTGTTGTTACGTCCCTGCAGGATAAATATGAAAAAAACAAAATTTGGCTTTGATGGCGATACAACGTTTTTTTTTTTATTCTCTTCTCTACCGTTTGTCTCTATGGAGCAGAGTTCGGATAATGTTTATCAAGCCATTGTTTGGTTGCAACTCTATCTTTTTTTATCAAAAAAATGCTTTAAAAAACTCGGAATTTACTTTTTTCCATTACTTTTTAAAAAACAAAAGTTGCTTCACACAAAATGATATAACTCACGAATCAATAGTCAAAGATTGCTGTCAAATTTATACACGTATCGTTTGAAGGTTAGTACTAATTAAAAATCATATGAAACAATTCTAGTTCCGCCATCTATGTGTAATCCTACGGACTTATTGAATGACCTAGTATATGTGAACGAATAAGTCAATAGTTCTTCAGCGTGTAATCAAAAAGGAATGACCTTGCACGTACATGTTGGAACGAATAAAATTATCGTTCTTCGGTAACTTAAAGTGGTCCCGGACGACCCGGACCATATCATGTTTGCCGGGTATGTCAGTCAGTTTATAGATGCGTATCTTTGCCGATTTGGTGCAGCTAACTACGAAACTTTGTGTAAAAGAGTTATTTTAATTCCAGTATTTTCTATTTATTCAGATTTATTATTTATTCAAACTCAACTAAACATCCAATCACCACAATGAATTATGTCTCTTTCATCTCTCCTTATTTTACCCTTACCACTCCTCTATTCTTCCTTCTTGCTCTTTCTCCCTCAATCTTTCCACCGATCTTCTTGCTTTTCTTCTTCCTTCCCTCCCTCTTTCCATCCTTCCCTTCCTTTTTCCCTTCCTGTATGGCTTGGCGATAGACAATGTTCTTGGTTCTGTGAAGCGTATACACACAATTTAAATTATGGTGAAACAATATTTATGAAATATGATAGTAAAATTTTGAGTTTGATGCTTATGTACGTTTTGTTTATAACCAGAAAATATTCGATAGTATACGAGCTTCTTCTAACTGTACTTAAAGTACTTGTTACTTTAATTGTAAACTATTTGAAATCAAGCATCAGTATTATGTTCTTCAAGCTCATATCCTTACAAATTTCGCAAACTTAAATTTAGTCATTCGCTGTACACATCTAATTTAATTATACCAATGAGGAGACTCTCTTCTAATGGACGACTTTCTCTTCATTTTGTTTATTCGATTGTGGAATCAGCTATCGCAACATATAAAAGCAAGTTATGCATTGAATAAAAAGTTCCATTTTAAACTCTATGAGGGACGTTATTCATAAATTCAAAACGTCGAGTCCTTTCTATCGTTACAAATATCCTATGACAAAATCGCTGAAAAAGGCGAAGAGCAGGCTCTTAACAAAACTCCTAGAATGTTATAGAGACATAATTATAGCAACAATAGTTCACAAGTTCAAGAAACAATATCCTTGCTAAATAATGTAAATAACTTAATAAAACAGCAATTTATACAAAGTGCAAACAGGTTCTGGAAAGAAAAAAATAGTGGAATAACGCATAAGAACTCCCCAAAAATGTATGCAGACATTAACAAAATTTTCAGGAAAAAAGGAATGTGTGACTATCAAATGATAGTCTTCTGGAGGTAGCAGCCATAAGAAATGTTGGTGGACCTTCACTGGCGGACGCTGACGACCGAGAGGTTATAGTGTCTGACGGTTTTGAAAAACTAAACGTGGTTGGTTGCCATTTCCAGAAGATTCATCGTAAAAAATCGAAGCTGAGTGACTCAGTCACTATTAGAAATGTTGTTAACAATACTGTTAACCTCTTTGAGATGGAACATTCAACCATATATAACCCAATCATGTATTTTAACAACGACAAGCGAGCAGATTGTCTAACTACTGAGGACACAGAGAACTATTTCACGAAACTTGAAAACCTAACAAAATATACTAGGGAAGCTTAACAATAAAAAATCGTATGGGACCGACAGCATTCCCGACGTAGTACTAAATAAAATTCCTGATGTGGTCATGCGCTTAATCTATGTTACTTTCCATGTAAATGGAAACGTCATTCCAATTCTTAAAAAAAGGCTAAGATTTAAAAAAGTATGATTCCTATCGTCCAATAAGTTTGCTTCCAACGGCCGGTAAGGTTCTCGAGATCCTTATCAAACAGAAGATTCAGATTTGTTGTGAGGAGAGGCAAATCATACCGGACTCACAGTTTGGTTTCCGTAGGATAAATTCTACTGTTTATGCATTCGCCAAATTTTCTTCGGACTGCTGTTGGTTCTTGATCGTGAAAGAGTGCATCGGTGCATGTCTAGAATGCTTTCGATACGGTCTGGCGGAAGGGTCTAATATACAAACTCATTAAATTAAAATGTCCAGTAAATGTTATCAGAATGATCAGTGATATGGTATCCGAAAGATGTTTCGCAGTTGCTAATAATGACTGCACATCAACAAAAAAATGTTATGTACACGATGGCCTTCAATAAGGTTCAGTAAACGCCCCATGGCTTTTTAATATATTCATTAGTGATATTATAGATGACATCATTTTATACGCACATAGTAAAGAAATTAATTTAATTCAACAGCAAGTGCAGACCACATTCGACGACATATCTTCCTATCTGTTTAAGTGGAAGGTGCGAATGAACCCTTCAAAATGTGAGAAATTCTAATAAGAACCCCGCTGAGGTTTGCAAACAGAAATGTCAAGGAGCATTAGAGGGACTTTCGAATCCATGCTGATGCAGATCGACAGATGCTCATTGATAATGAAACTACAGTGAAATATTTGGGTATCAATATAGACCACTTTCTCTACTTAACGGATAATGTTAACATTCAACTGTTAAAGGCCAGAAAAGCGTTTATGTCACTTAGAAGACTTTTCTACAGTTAATATGAGCATGGATTAAGATGATCTGTTATAAGACACTCATTATACCTATCTTATCGTATGGCTAAGAGTGTTTGAACGTGGTATATTTGCGATCCTGCACCGGTAAATATCACACTGCAGTCTCTGGTTACATTAAATTCATCTCAATCCGGGTGATATAATATATAGCGCTGTAAATACAGATCGTTTCGATACATTCCTCATTGACTCTATTCGTAAACATTACGAACGAACTTTAATGCTAAACGATGTAAGTCGTCACATCACTCGATGTGTCCTAGCGATCTGTATATTGAACCAACACTGAACAGTGGCCAGATCTCCGATGAAGCATTCCTATTCCTGGATAGGGAAAACTATATTCAAGATAGAAATGGAGTTCCTATCATCTACCACATAGTACGAAGATCGACTGACAAACGAATTCCACACAGTGCAGCGGGCCTACATATCGAACTACTGCGCTTCGACAGCCTGTGGTGGCTTCGGTCAAACGACAATACGGTATCTTTCGTCCATTTATGTACCAATGGTGCCGTCCAATCCCAGTGATATGGTGATTTTTAGCATTTCTCTGTACACATTTACACAAAATCCGCTGACACGCCCGCTTCCACACGCGGTCAAATCTAAACTACGATTTTGACTCGGCTGAAAGAAAATGTACTACACGATAGTATATTTCTTTTGCGATAGAAGAAGTTTCTATCGGACGAACCTCGTATACAACAAGGATTACTTTTTGTCAGTACATACATTTTTTGTTGTACATAACATACTCGTATTTCGCTAAAGTTTACAAACATTATAATTTACTCTGTTGTTGTTTTCAACTACTATAGCTGATGTGGCTTTATAGTTTAAATTTAAATCATGAACACATGTTTGAAAACTGTGTGTAATCTCGATGAGAAACATAGGTAGTAATAATTATTTTCTACGACAACTCTGAAAGTTTTTCACTTTTGAATTATTTATGGCAATTGGATATCAGAATCGTATAGCACAAAAGGATTGCTTGCAATATGACTTTGGATTTAAACAAGGTGTAATTGAGTATTATTGTCATTAAATATACTATATATAGTACAGTGTCCTATATTATTTGCAAAACTTCTTTAACAACAAAACTGTTATAAGTACACGCAAAAAGAATATTAAAACTGTTTGATTGAAATGGTATATAAATGGTCTGGCACTAAATTGCATTTAAACATTCTACCTCAAAGTCTAACCACGATGGCTAAATCAATACTGAAGATAACCGAGCGAATGCTGAAAGTCATGGGCATATGGTTTCCAATGTGGACACACATCTGGTACCGAGCCTATGCTCTGTTCTGCTTCTGTCTGTTGTGCTCTATGTTCCATCCAATGGTATATTTTTAAAACTTTGTTTAGATTCAATTTTGTACATGTATTTGTTCTCTAAGGGTTTATTCTTCGTTACATATTTATCGGATATACTGGCAGCCACCGACGTATTTATCCAGATCTCTGCAGAGTTTATGATGACCACTAAAGCTATATTTTTCGTCTACAATCGCAAAACTGTTATACTTCTCCTTAAGAATATGCAGAGCTTGTTTGATAAAAGTATATACATACTATATATTGTGAAATAAATAAAAATATTATTATAAAAAAAAATATAATTATTTTAGGCCAAAAATTAGGTAGAAATGAACATTATTTGAAAGCTGATCAAGAGGCCAATATGATAACCAGAGTTTTTAATATTTTGTTGTATTCTGCTGGAATTGTACACCTTGCTGGACCTCTGGTGACAGTACTGTTCAAACACATCAATGGCTCCCTAGAGCCCAACATGTGGAAGCACCCTTTCAATCAAATGTAAGTATTTTTAAATGTCAGCAAATAGCAACTTAAAATCATTTCAGTTTCATATACGACTATATCACGTCGCCCGGCTTCGAAATCACTTACCTGCTGAATATTATATATATGTTTGTAATATTGACGTATATTGGAGCTGTCGATAGTTTCTTCGTTGGCAGTTGTTTGCATATAATGGGCAATATGAAAGATGTCGAGGACATATTTCATGAATTAGACACTGAGTTCGTACAATCCGATTTTAAGACAGCTATGCGTGAGCGGAGATTTAAGCAACAAAAGAGGAGCAACAAAATTGCATGGGGTAAATTTGACAATGTTCCAGCGAAAGTTGAACGACATAGGATTGACAGGCAGCAGACATTGGAGACCAATCTTAAAAAAGCTATTAATGCACACTACGATGTTCTAACGTAAGTCAGAGAAACGCGTTCACTTAAAAAGTGAATAAAATAATATATTATGTTACATTCCAGAAACTTTGATCTGCTTTACAATATTGAAGAGTCTATAATCTTAACCCAGTTTTCTGTTTGCATTTTTGTACTTTCTACATTGGCGTTCCAGGTGCAAATGGTGAGTGTATACATTTGGGTTTTAAGTTTCTCAAGCTCAAAAACTTGAAGACAAAAGCATGGAACCGGTACAAACGGACAAATAGTGCAGCATTCAAATTATGCTAGTCTGAGATCTAGATTCGCATCGTCACAAAATAGGCTTTACAAAGAGTACTTCAGGAAAACTCAGAGCGACCTGACAAGTGATCCTTCTAAATTCTGGTCTTATGTGGACACTAAGAAAAAGACTAAA
>JANSTU010044502.1:0-10603 GCA_027564075.1 Bolitophila hybrida | reverse complement strand
TCGTAAAAATGCAGATGTTTTCTTCTTGTTTGATCTGTTATGTAATCGTATCGACGCTCCAAATTTGCTGGCTCTCTAAGATTTCAATGTCCCGTTCAGAACGACACGTTCACATGTCTTCCACATGTCTGAAGCTTTTAATGAAATCGCTAGTCACTTTGATTTTAATCTCTCCCGTGAAGCATTTGATTTAAATCCTTATTGTCCTGAATTTTTAATGTTTAATGTAATTTTATGTAGATATGTTTGTTATTTGTTATTTTATTAATATTTTTTTTGTATTATTTTATAGTTTTATTTAGTTTGTATAATTGTTTTTTTTTTTTTTTTTTAATTTGTTTGTTTATTGAAAAAATAATGGTAAGTTGGCGAAATTATCCCTGTTGACGTCACTTTAACAAAAAAACACCATAATTGGTCGGAGCGTCACAAAAAACTATCTCCAACTCAATTTGGTTTCCGAAAAGGACGTGGGACTCAGGACGGCCTAGAAATATTATTACTTTTAGTGAGAAAGCTTAGCAGCATTCATGGATTTATGTCAGCGTACGACAACGTGATTATTGAAAACCTATGCAACAAAATGGATGATCTCTGCCTCCCGTCAAAAAAAAACACAAATAATCTGCAACCTATTCAGGAAATAGAACCCACACACCTCATGGCTCGACTGGCCAACCGCATACTCGACATGTATACAGAGCATATTGAAAATGTTCCATGCTACGAATCGGAATATGAAGATCTCATATATAAGCCAGATATACCTTGGGAAATCCGAAACGACCTAGAAGATTTGCCGAAGAACCTGAGTGATGTAGCTGCCCGCAGAGTGTTCATTGAAAAAATGCTTAGAGCGAATCATACAAATTTCCTTTACCACACAAACCGCATCTCACTCATACAAACCCTAACGGACTCTGGACACATCCAACCATTTATGATTCGCAATATGCCTCGGCAGACCAAATGACACTCGAAAAATTATATAAATAGCACAATATTAGCAAACTGCTGCAGTGGCTTCATAAACAAATGGTGGCAATACTGTTAATCAGAAACAGGCCCCTGAGCGGTGGACAATAAGGAGCGACTGATAGAGAGTTGATATATTCGAATAGGCTGTGGCGCATGACAGTTGTTTATTTGATTGCTGAGATTTCGCAGTCGGTTAATATAAATATAAAAAAAACTACAAAACTAACAAATAGTATTTATTTAGCAATAAAAAAAGTCGGTTTACAAGCGTTTTTTCTTGTATTATTAAAACCATAATTCATAAGGTCCAGACTGATTCGCTCGATGCGCTTTATTTACTTATTTTCAGTCAATTCTGGTGAAAATTAAACTATTATTGGCATGAATTATAACAAAGTGTTTTTTAGTAAATGCTAATGAGATTATTTGCGCATTATTTATTTTACTAAAAATCAGTAAATGTTGATTATTTGAAAGAATTATACTTCATTTATTTCATTGTTATTTTTTAAATATTATACACATAAACATTCAACAAATTTCATAAGTATTTCTTTTTTGTTTAAACTAACGTAGATGGAAAAAGAAAAAATAAAAAAGATTATAATTATGAGGTAAGGAAACAATTAAAACTAAGATAAATCACAGTATATGAAGCTTAAGACAATGGCAGAGATACTCCAAGGATCTTAAATGTGGATATCGATCGTTAGATTAATTAGCAGGAAATGCATAAATTACTCTTTTAAAATTGTTCAATGAATGTTTACTCTTTATATGAAAAGGAATTCAATTCCAACATTTGAATCCATACACAAAGAATTACGCATGAAATTGAGTGTATGAATGGTATGGGACGTCGAGACTGAAACTACGTTGGGAGTGATTGATTTTATTGTAAATGTAGTTAGTCACCTGCAGATCATATATGCGAAGACTAATGAAAAATCTAGTGCATTTAGTTATTTTGTTTGATACACTTTCAATCATTTTGGACTCACATAAATAGTATAGCTGTTCGTCATCAGCATACAGGTGATACTTGGTTTCGATAAGTGTAAATCATTAATAAAGAGAGAGCAGCACCGGACAAAGAACCGAGCTCTGATGCAAACCAGATCGAATTTGTAGGGAAGACTTTAAACTTCCATCTTTGTCAACACATTGTCTTCTATGTTTTAAAAACTAGAATTTAGTTTAACAGCACATAGACAAACATTGATAAAAAGAGGTCAATTTATTGCACAGGATAGAATGTCAAAAGCTATTCAGAAGTCAACCAGAAGAAGTAAGGTTGAGTGTTTCTGATCAAGTTTGGGTAAATGTCATCTGAAAAGATTTGTTATCCAGCAGATAATGTGGAGATGCTCTGTATGACTCGAAAAGTCACTCGTGGATGAATAGTGTATTGATGGAGCCTTATTGAAATATGGCACAGATGATAAAATAAATCTACAATGTAATAAATAAAGGTGCGTAATTTATTAAATATTACAAACAAAAATATTTCGAAAGAGCATAATCTTTTTTTTGAAGTACTGGATCGACAACGGACTTTAAGAGGTATTCCTGAACGTAGCGGCTACGTTGTATGGGTCTCGTATACGTTTTTCGCCCAATTGATACACGATTGGTTCTTTTAAATTGCAAACCAGCATGGTGCATACAACTTTACTATGAATGTCGCTATAGCATTAAAGTTTTAGTTAGTTAAATTTCATTTAAAGTTTTTTTCTGATGGTTCAATGGTTGAATAATAAAGCCGCAGTATTCGATTGGCGGTTGTCAAACAGCGAGAATGTACTTTGCCGGGGTTTCGTTTAGAAAGACTGCGAACAATACCCACTTCCAACGGTGTGAAATATATCGTGAGGTACTGTACTTTAGTCCGTTTTAAGGATAACTGGTAAGTCCGCATCAATGCACTCAAACTACTGCAACGGTAGCTTTTCACAGTTAGACAAAGCTTTTCCAATTGTACTTGAAAATCCAGTGAGACCTCTGGTCACTTCGTAAGCTCGTTTCGGTGTAGTCGATTGATGACAGCATCGATCGTTTTTGTATGTGGAATTCTAAGGTATTACTACGTATTGTTGTCTTGTTCCGCTTCTTCTTTTCATTTGTTTTACAACTTTTACAAAACATATTTTTTATTATTTTTTTACGTATAATCAGTAAGTATTTTATATATTCGCATATAAGCCTGAGGTTTGAGAGAGGCCAACAAAAAAGGAGCGGAATTAAGTACGATTTGCTGCCAAAGCTTTCATCGCGAATCTGCTTCATCAAATCCACAACGTACGAACACTAACCTAACGCAATCTTATAAACAAAGAAAGAAATATCCATCTGGAAACATTAGTAAGAACGGAAATCAGTTGTTTTTTTTTAATAATTGTGACATATTATTCGATCATGTGTCTTCTTAGATTTGCGAATGGCTGTAACTGGTGATTTGGGTTTAGGATTTTTTTATATACATTCAAATAATCCGACGATTATTTCACATTTCAATGAAATTAGTAAGCAATGTGAATCATTTATTACAGATAGATAGAGAAGGAAGCTCTTGTGTTTGCTGTCGTAAATTGAATTTGTTAAACCACTTCTAGCAATTTTTGGATAGATGAAGGCATACCGATTCGATACAGATTTCGAGATAAAACACTTGTCTACAAAATTTGTACATGCAGATGTCCTATCTCGGCTGCTAAACACTCAACCCACTGAAGAAGAAGATATTGTTTTTGCTTCAATATCAGTCGGAGCCGAAGATACTATACAGGATCTTCCCGTGACGGCAAATTCCATCGAGGATGGTTCGGCTAAGGACGAATTAATTGGACAAATGTGTACCTATCTTCTATCTACTTGGCCAGCGCTAGAGATCATATCACACAAAGACATCAAATTGCTACACAATCATCACTATCTGTCTTTCTGGTGATCGTGTGGTGAATCCAAAGAATCTGCGCAAGGGCATTATGAAACAATTACATTCTAGGCATCCGGGAATTGTAAGGATGCAAGAAGTTATATTGAAAATATGATTCAGCACAATCAATTTAACTCCTATCTCCCCAAAAAGGAGTTATAGAAATAGTCAAAAAATGTTGGTACTCAAAAAAAAAGAAAAACTACAAAATGTTTGAATGTCCTCCCTGATCAATTTGCAGTACTACTTTCTTGGGGCTAAAACCCCTAAAACACTTTTAGAGGACTTTTAAGTTTGTATGAAACTTTTTTATTTAAATTAATACAAACAAATTAAAAGCCCCTTAAAAGGTTGTTAGGGGTTTGTGCCCCAAAAAAGTAATAATCAAAATTTATCAGGATGTTAATTTGAACATTGTAGTTTTTTTAACAGCCGATACATTGCAAACATTTCTACAGACATAGAGATAGACTCCAGCAGATAGTGATAATATATCGCCTACTTTAAATATTTTTGGAGGTAGAAATATTATGGACCTGGTTAAACTATTAGTGTAGAAAGCAACCATGTTTCATTTACATTTTCATGATGGATCGGTGAATTGCTGAAATCATCTTTTTGAGCTTCAACGGTCACTGGGGCAGGAGACGTTTTCGTTTTCCATCAGTCTTCGCCAGGTTTATCGCAATGTGCCAGCGGCGGAAAAAGACAGCTGTGCGGCGAAGAGCAGAGTTTTGAGTTTTATCATTATGCTGCGAGGTTAAGATTCATCTGCAAATAGGGCAGTGTCATCGGCGCATAATAATCAGCAGCGGTGCCGGACTTGATTTTAGCATCATAAATAGAGTACAGCATTGGTGAGAAACTGCTGTCTTGCGGTAACCCATGCTTGATGGTCTTATTCGCAGATGTAGCTCGGTATACATAACAAAGGATCGTTCTTTTACAGAAGGAGTCAATGGATCGTGTTAGCCAACATGGAAAGCGTGCCTTGGTCAGCATCAATACGAAACCCGAATGCCAAATTTTTGATTACCATGGTGACTACATCGGTGCTCCTCCGGTTAGCTTTGTTGATTCGGATGGCAATTACTACACAGATGAGTGTTCGCGTCTGAAGCAAAACTGAGAGTCCTGTTCGCAGTTGCCAAGTGATTTCAGTGTTTTGATCATCTTATTGTGGATGACTGATGACTGATTGATGCGAGCACGAGCGTCAGTACGGTTATTGTGTGGTCGTACGTTGTGGGTGCTTCATACGAGCCAGTTAATCGGATTTATGCTGCGGGTCGGCTTGGACTATGACGTCGAGCATATACGAAACGGCTGGGTGCCAGTCTAGTTTCCACGAAAAGTCATGGCTAGTCGCCAGAACTTGCTTGTGTAACCCACGATGGATTCGGTGAAGTTTTCACAATTAGAATTTTCTTCTCGCGTGGAGAGTTGTCCAATAACAATGCGAGCCTGACGGCTGAGAGATGGGATTCGGTATCCATTTTGTTGAGTTTTCTCAAGTTGAGTGTTGAGTCATGTATCGTTAAAATTGTTTAAATTTGATTGTAACGCCTCTTTGGTAGATTCGTGAACTAACATATCAACTTCACGAACTGTCAATCTCAAAAATCATAACAACATTAACAACATCTATGTTTTCTTTGCCACACATATTTAGCACTCGTTCTTCAATATAAGACAACGCAACAGGACACCCATAAACACTGATTGTATGGTTGATGATGAATGAATGGCCGCCTGCAGAGAAGTTATCTCCTCGGCGATCTTTGTTAAATCTGATGGTGCCTCAAGCTCATCGCAATCATTGTGGAGGGCTTGTTTGAATGTAGGTCAGTTGGCTATTGCGTAAGTTATCACGAAGTCCAGCGTAGCCGCTGAGTCGGTGGAGTGCCAGTAGATTAATAATAATTAAGCAATGTCAACTAAAAAAACACATCGATGTATATTTGTTTATGATGTGTATGGCATTGCATTCCTCTGACGCGTAGTTTTGTTTATGTTTATTTTTAATTTCATGATCCTAAAACACAATAAAATAAACAAAACTACGCGTAAGATGCAATGCCATACACATCATAAACAAATATACACCGATGAACCTTTGCAAATTGTGATTATTAGACTTTTTTATTGACTCAATTTTCTATGTTTTTTTTAAACTCCAGTGACTCGTATTACCTAATCAATCCAACATAATTTATTCGGGATTTCAAACTGCGATAAAAATAACAAAACTTAATGTGTGGGATACG
This sequence comes from Bolitophila hybrida, assembly GCA_027564075.1. NCBI lineage: Eukaryota > Metazoa > Arthropoda > Insecta > Diptera > Mycetophilidae > Bolitophila > Bolitophila hybrida. The sequence continues at coordinate 4,423 of JANSTU010044502.1, read as the reverse complement.
GCCTGTGCACTTGTCACAACGCAAACTCACAAAGAATGTCTGCGTGTGCGGCTTTGCACTTGCGTTGCAATAATTTTTTCAAAACAACGCATCGCATTTTTTATGAGAACATCCTGCTCCAGCTGATGTACGAGTGCGAGCGTGTTTAAGAATGAGTAATTTAAAAATTTGTCATTGCGACATTGTTTTATGTTATTACGCACAGAACCGGATGACAGAGATTATTTCGATCTTTATTAGGTAAGCTGAAAATGAGCAACAGCATCTCGTTGACAACGTCAAAGAAAAAAAAAATAACGACCGGCGAAAGTGCGAGTGATTTAATTAATATGATTCAAGCGTTAGTTATGTATACACTATAATATCTAATGTACATAATAGAAATAAACGAGATGCATCCGTATCGAATTCATGATGTACTACTTAGTACACAGTTTAAGTCGCACTCTTGGTATATCAATAGTGAGAAATGTGTTGTGTAATACAATTTATACAATTTTATTAGCTATAATAACGATCACACACCTTCGTTAATGGAAATGGGATGTAAATCAAAGCACGACTAAAAGACATGGGCGGTCAGTTTTACTGGCGTCAACGATATAATAGCAATTAACTCAAGTAAATTATTCTACGAAAAATTATCTTAATTGTGTTGTCTCATTATTACTCATTGACCATTAATAACATAGATTGAGCAATACCCGCACGAAATACTTACACCTTAGAAAAATCAGCCTGCGCAAAATCAGAAGTAAATTTTATTTTGTTTTATATAGTCTCGTCGTTTAAATATATAATAATAATTAATAACTATAAGTTTAGCATATTGATCCATCTTCTGCTATTTAACAAAACCCAGACGTTTTTGCAGTTTTGAAATCCACAAAATGATTTTGTCGAACCGAAAACTAAAATTGCAGGAGATAGCTGTCGTCTGTTGACACCGGACCAAAATCAAAATCGTGTAGATGATTCGGAGAGCTGTTTGGCCATTTTTAAGAGCAATCCGAACCAATTTCTGTGTCGTTTGTGAGAATGGATGAAACCTGGATCCACAATTTCGCTCCTGAGTTAAGTCGGCAGTCAGCTGAATGGACAGCAACCGGTGAAAGTCGACCAAAACGTCCAAAAGCATAAAAGTCGGGGTGCAAGGTTATGGTCTCGGTATTTTGTCTAGACCTGGGACTTATTAACCGATGTGTTATGTTAACAATTGGGTTTATTTGTGAGTGTCAACAGCACTACGACCTTCGCTGAAGTATTATAGATTTTTGAGATTGACTCTCTGGTAATCTTCAATCGGAGCCAATTTCGACTATCCGATCAGTTTACAGTTATACAAACTGGCACCGATTCAACAGTGCAGTTGACGTTTGTCTGATAAACATCTATTTCCCGAACATAGACCGTTTGATAGCCTGACGCATGACGGAAATCATCGAAGAAGTCGTCTTAAAAGTGAAAATTCGAAGAGTTACCCAAATCAAGGTACCTTTCCTCCAAATAGCAGTAATACTTTGCGAAATCACAACAGCCTGTGCATCATCAGCTAACAAGCAGAATAAAGGTGCAGACAGCATTCCGATGGTAGTAGTCCACGGATATGCAACAAACTCGGCCTTATTTTCAATGAATTGGAGCTCATTTGCCTCTAAAAAGGTTATTTATAGTTTGAGAAAACACATAATTCCTTAGAAATCGGATCCAACATCAAGTAAAGAAGGGAACGCAACCCAGGCGAGAGTGGAGATATGGACACGTCACTTACGAGGAGGATGTGACGTAGGATCCAGATCCCACTTTCAGGGTTTTAACTCACAGTGAGACGGTCATCTCACGAATTCGATCGTTCGGCTCTTCTCAAATGGATTTCAGAGTTATAGAGTGAGACGATCGATGATCGATAATCTAGTACTCCTTGTGAGCTGTCAACGTAATTTATATTACAAAATCATTTTATAAACGTCAGTCAAAAAATAACAACATATCTATTTCGGATTCGGAATCATCGTTAACCACCTTGTAAATCAACTTTAATTTTTTTCTGACGAGGCTAGAGGGAAACCCGTTAAACAGAAGTATATACATAATACACTAATTATACATGAGCTATATTATATTAAAAATCGACCATAGCCATAGCCGAGTTGGTTAACGCCTAACTTATGGGAGGTTCAATCCCAACCGGCAGACCGAAGTGTTTTTCTAATGTAGCACTTTAAATCAGTAGGTTCCTCGTGCTATTAATAGCCTATTTCTGAAATAGGTTTATAGGTTTGGACTAACGGAACATTAATGTCATCAATTCACATATACACATGCACCCTGTATAGAACATTAAGTCTATGATGGCGTCGATGATTTACGATTCCGAATATAAAATAGCAAGATAGATCTAGGTGCATAGAGATATCTCAAAAATATGCGCATTTTTAACCATCGGGCATGTGTTGTGAGTGTTAGAGCACAGTAGCTCCAATAGGAGTAGCACAGCACAAACAGCACATTAGCATGACCTGACCACTCGGTTGAACCCGTAATGGTCACAAGGGATTAAAGGATCCAATGAGATATTAATTCACTTTACTTTCAGATTTTTCTAAGTGGTTATGCCGGATTGCATCGGACTTTTTTTTCGTATTGTTACTTTTCAGGAAGTACTGTGTACTCAAAAACTATATCCGGATAATCTGGGTAAGTCCTCATATGGGGACAACATCCAAATAAGGTACCTGTTATATATTTTTTTCGAGTAAAAATAATCATTTGTAATAATTATACTAATTGAAACATGTTTATTTGTAATATAATCCAGTTGTATATATTTCATTTCATTTCATTTTCAAGATAATTTTGCATACAAGTTAGACACAATGGAACATTGCATGTAGAACATAAAAATCTCAAATACTCAATTGACATCTAAAAGCATTGGTCTGCTCACTCTTTCTGGGCGAATGTCCTTATCGATTATATCGAATATGATCTGACGGATTTAAATTAACATTTCTTTTCGGAGGAGGTGAATCGATATTAAGATCTTATCCAAACTTTAAACGCTTGTTCCATAAGTATTGAACTAAGTCCTTTGAATGGTATTAGCATCTCGTCAATTGACTGCTTTTCAGATGGAGTTCTTGGATCATGGAATGTGTTATGCAATATATCCAAGAATGACTTATCATCCAGAACTTCCAGAAATGGAAATACCTTCTTATTTCTTCAAAAAGATTTACTGACATGCTGTCTGCAATGATATAAAAATGTAAGCCCTTGATTGATGACCAGGGTACTTTATGTAACTCATTATGATGATAAACATCAATAAATGTTTTTATCTCAGAAACTTTTAAATATTTTTTTCTTTGTTGATGAGCATATCTGATGGATTCTTCCATGATAATTTCAAATATTTTCTCAGACATAGACAAAAAGAACCTACACAATACTCCACTCCTTGAAATTCTGGAACTTTTCTCAGAGTGCATATTGTCTTTATCTGACTACCGAGTTTGAAGTAAGTACATTGGAATTTATCTATGAAAGTGGACAAAAGTACATTTTGTATTTCTAAAGCAAATACTAGTAAAACATTATAAATTGTTCTGTTTTTCTTAATATTATGCTACATAATAATTAAATGGACACCATTCCCAATTCGAATGAATTAAGATCTGGTATACGCTGTGTGCAATTAATGCCACTGGAGTGATGCGCTATTTTAATTGCTGTGGCATTCTTTTTAACTCGCTTTCAGAAAAAAGTTATACAACATTTTTATATTCAATTTATACATATACTCACTTCAAATCGCTCCGACATTTTTTAAGTACTTGCGCACCATTTTCACATGTATACCTTAAAAATGATAGGTTAGGTTCATTTACTGTTAATATTTTTTTTCCTAATTATCTTCTAAGTAAGACATACACAGTTCCTTCTGCAAGTCCGATGGGAGCCCAGTTATCGATCGCTTTTGTGTCGCAGAGAAAGCATACATTATTGTGATTATATATTTTTTCGAGGGAATTCTTCGGTCTCCTACCGGGAATGCCGGTAAAAGGTATCGGAGAAATATATACCCGACGCGGACCAAAAAAAACTGGAGTGGTGCGGACTCCTCAGCATTGGTAGGCAACAGAACGATATTAAAACCTAGGGGACGGAAAACTTTAAACAATAAAACAAAATTGGAAAAGTGTGTTAAAACCAACGTACCTGAGTACGTACCACTAGTGGAAATCTCACCGCGAATCCGATCGGGTGCACTTGGCGACTCTTCTTTTTAATCTGTTTATAAACGATGTAGCCACTGTTTTCAAGAACTCAAAATGCCTTATGTCTGCTGATGATTTGAAAATATTCACTAGAGTCGAAACGGTATCTGATTGCGAAGACCTACAGCGAGACTTGGACTTCC
>JANSTU010044501.1:0-24129 GCA_027564075.1 Bolitophila hybrida | reverse complement strand
TTTCTCGCGATATTCACATATATAAAATATATAAAGCACGCAACTTGATTTAGCTAAGAAACACGCAAAATTATCAAACCCCATTGGATATAGTCGTATATATTAAATGATATTTTTTTTTGTATTACTTATTTGTATATTAGAGAAATTATTTATTGTAAACTTAATTTTTTCATTTTTGCAGGATAATTGTCTCGACGTAGCCCCTTTTTTAATTTTCCCGAGTGGCATTCACAGCAGATGTGGAAAAAATGTATCGTCAAAGAACACTGGGTCAGCTTGCTGTTGATGAGGATTTTTATGTAGACGACGTTATGTCCGGTGCAGATGATGTGGCAAGTGCGACTAATCTTCAAATTCAGCACAGTGAATTACTGGGATCAGGTGGTTTCAACCTCAGAAAATGGGCTTCAAACAACCAGCAACTGCTTCTTCATGTACCTGAAGATGATCAAGAACTAAAGTCTATCTTAGACACCAACTGCGACGATCAGTCGATCAAGACCCTTGGAGTAAATTGAAATCCAGCTTCAGACACCTTCGCTTTTAAGGTAAATCCATTGCCAATAAACTCTAATCTTACAAAACGAAGCATACTATCAGATGTGTCAAAGCTCTTCGCCACACCCTGGGGTGGTTAGCACCGATAATAATTTTAGCGAAAATCATGCTGCAAGCTCTATGGCTCGAAAAGCTCGATTGGGACGACAATTTACCGACACATCTTGCATCTGCTTGGAAACAGTTCAGACAAGAACTAATATTGGTAGAAAACATCAAAATTCTCCGCTGGATTGGAACATCTAGATCACAGCAAGTCGTTCTATGATTCATTGATTTTCTGATGCGTCATTTCACTGCCGTAGTTTACGTAAAGGTCATACAAGCTGACGGTTCGATCTCTGTCACACATCTATCAGCTAAGACTAAAGTGGCCCCATTGAAAACGATCTCACTTCCAAGGCTGGAATTATGCGAACCTAGATGAAATAAAAACAGTTGCATGGATGGATTCTACAATTGTACTTGCTTGGGTAAAGGGTCACCCGCATCAATGGAAAACGTTTATTGCAAATTGGGTCATGGACATTCAAGACAATGGAAAGATCAATTCTTGGCGTCGAAGACAACACAGCCGGCTGTGCATCGAGAGGAATTATGCCTTCGGAAAGCACATTCTCTATGGTGGACTGGCCCATCATGGTTGCTTTCAACTGCCGAGTCGTGGTGGCCGAATCGGACTCCCGAAGGAGTGACGACCTCACGCAACCGAACATTAGGAGAGGTTACTGGGCAATGCACATTGCGTCTGCTATCCCAGTAATGTTTTGATGAGGTGTAATGCCCTCACGAAAACATCCGATCGTTCGGGGTAGGCCCGTATAACCCTAGGTCGAGTACAGTCTCGGCTGAAACGGTTCACCTAGCCGTAAATAGGTACCGCGGGGATGGGGAGCCTCAGTGAGCAAGCAACTTGTGTTGTGGCTGTGGGCGATATATACCCTAAGGGAAGGTGATCGTTCGTTAGATCCTTATGCTTCGGTGTACCAGGAAACTGCAGATAAATGTTGCCCAGTTTATCTGGTGCAATAAACTAAACTAATCCTTACCTTCATGTACAATTAATCTAAACATTATCGCCACTCACTAAATCTAATGCATAAATCGTACTTAACGTTTTTTAAAACTTTGAACTCTTTACCGGTTAATATTAACAAATCTCATCGCGCCAGACCTAAATAATGGTTTTTAAATAATACAGTACATACTCGTATATAGGACTGGTGATCAAAGAACGGCATCAGATGTGAGACTTTGGTGATGTTCACATTATTTTTTCCCAGAATATAGTGTTAGGCATAGTCTGAGCAGTTGCGATTTGTGATGGTATGGCTAATTTACATACTTATAAACAATCTCAACAACAAAAATCTCCAAATTTGGCTCCACTTTTAAGATTTTTCAATTTTAACCTAAAAATTACACCTCCAAAATGAAAAAAATGAGAATATACTCAAATACGCTTCGATCTGTTAACGCCGATCTCCGATTTGTACTAAAAAAACATCTAAAAACACAGTACAGATTAATAATTAAAATATTGTTGTATAAATACTTAACAAGAAAGAGAATAAGTCACCAGTCAGCACAGATCCATATCTTACACACACATTTATATTAATAGAGAAAAGTATGCATAACAAAGCACGCAATTCAGAATATAGCTATTTACATTTTTGGTTTTTTGTAATGTTCAGAAATTTATAAAAATTCTAAAAAAACAAAAATTATTCCTTCCAGACATTTTAGCGTCTTGTTGTTTACTTGCGAAAACCGTGTTTTAAAAATATCTTTTTTAGCGTGAATAGAGTCTATTGTTTATTGTATGCATCCACCTCCTCTATTAGACTAGTCCAATAATATTAAAATTAACAAATAAACTACGCACAAAATCAATACGTATAAATAGCAAAATATGTTATACAAAATCTGTTCACAACAAATTCTCATATGTGTCTTTATAATTTACTCTGATATATCCCGTATTGTCTAGTGGTTAGGATATCTGGCTCTCACCCAGAAGGCCCGGGTTCGATTCCCGGTACGGGAAAACTTTTTGCCATTTTTTTTAAGTATTTTTTTTATATTTTTTTTTTTGGTTTTTAGTGATTCCAATGAACAGTGAATGTCTTCGGTGTTTATGTGAGGCTTCAAGTGGATGTGCTCAAACAAAATACTTTTGCAGTGGCACTGTTTGTGGACCGTATGCAATTACATGGGGATACTGGAAAGATGGTGGGGCGCATTTGATAGAAGGAAAAACCGAGGATTCAAGTGATGGTAAATAGTAATTTTTTTAAAACGTTTTTTAAGATTTTTACTTAATGTTTTAAAAATTTAAATCTGTAATATCAAGTGATATAATAAACTGCTTCGCTTAGTTGACTGCTAACGATTGAAATTCGTTGGCGCCGTGGCTTAGTTGGTTAAAGCGCCTGTCTAGTAAACAGGAGATCATGAGTTCGAATCTCGTCGGGGCCTTCGTTGTGAACACCAATTTTTTTTTACCTAATAAACATTAAAATAATTAAAATTAATAAATATTTTTTAGCTTATTCTAGCTGTGGAAACGACCCTACTTGCTCTGCAGAAACTGTGACAACATATATGGATAAATTCGGAAAGGTAGCTCTATAAATTTCTATTATTCATTATTTCATGTAATTACATTAAATAGGACTGCAACGGAGACAATGTGATTGATTGCCAAGATTATGTGATCATTCATATGCTAGGTGGATATGCTAACTGTCACAATAAACGTTTTGAACTAACGGATACGTATCGATCGAAATTCGAGAGCTGTTGGAGTTCAAGTTCCAGTTATATCAATTTTGATGTTAGAATGAATTTTGATTAAAACAAACAAGGTAAAATTGAAATCATCAAGAAAAAAAATTTCCCATACCGGGAATCGAACCCGGGCCTGCTGGGTGAAAGCCAGCTATCCTAGCCACTAGACCATATGGGATGTGAGGAAAGTACTTCAAATTTACTTTATATAATACAAACAAATAAATAATAACAGAATTATATAATTCATACCGAAATCTGGTTTTAAAATATTTTCAAAATGTAAAAATATATAAAATATTGTCAATCAAATATAATAAATAGTAAATAAAATTAAATAAAAATTCTTCAAGTTAATATAATGCAAAAAAAGTAAGGTTATGAAATGTAATATATGTTTAAAACAATAGAAAACAAAACAACATTCCACAAATGCAAATATTTAAAATCTTTAAATCTGATTGGATTATATTAAAAATATATAAGACTCCAAATATTATATCCACTGGGGGGATATGTTGAGTGTTCGAGCACTAAACAGCACATTAACATGACATGAACAATCTTGTGAGAACCTATTGATATTAAATAAAAATACAGAAGTATGCAAAATGATCATTTAATTGGCCGCATATCGTTATGTTCACAATGAAAATACAATATAAACAGTTAAATATTTAGATTTTGTTGAAGGCAGCAATGTCGACGGACTGAACCAGATCCTCGTTGGCTTCGATCTGTTCCTGGAGCAGATCCACGGACACTTTGTCATCCTCAATGATGGAAATAATTTGCAATTTCTTGATGCCATAGCCGACTGGGACCAGTTTGGCAACACCCCACAACAGACCGTCCATTTGGATCGATCGTACGTGGGCTTCCATGGCGGCCATGTCGGTTTCATCGTCCCACGGTTTTACGTCCAAAAGTACGGAACTCTTGGCAATAAGTACGGGCTTCTTCTCCTTCTTGGCGGCGTATGCAGCGACACGCTCATCACGAACGCGCTGTGCCTCAGCATCATCTTCCTCATCATCGGAACCAAATAGATCAACATCATCATCATCATCAGCAGCAGCGGCAACAGTTGGCTTAGCACCGGCTACGGTGGGCAGAGCCTGGCCACCCCATGCGTTCCTTTCAGCGGTGCTGAAAGAAGCAATGTGACGGTACCATCTGGCGGCATGAGGCTGTACTGGAGCCTTTCCCAAGGCCTCGAACACGGAAAGATCAGCCTTGGATGGCACAAATCTAGATACGAAATTAATTATTAGATCATCTCGATTAATGTGACATCATAACCTCACTTCTAGTTTAACATAAATAAATCGAACTTACCCTTCAATGTAGCTGTGAGCTTCCAGGAAAGTGTTCAGGGCCTCGACTCCCTTTGGGGTTTTGACATCACCGAAAGACATATTGAGTGTTTTTTCTGTTGATTTTACGGATTCCGGATCGGAGAAAAAATGTGCGAACGCAGGCACTTCGTACTTAAATTGGTAAGATCGAAGAAGTCGGATTCTAATCGATAGGACCAGTCTCGATGACGTGACACATTTATATATGGCAATACATTATGGTGGAACCCAGTAAGCAGCGTGTATTTATTTGCAAATTTTGTTTTAAATAACACAATAATATTATTTTTATTATATTATACAGGTTGTTTGAATGCTTAATAATTTTTATAAAGTTTTTTTTTATATTTTATCATTGAAAATGATTTTGTCGGGGCTACTGATGAAAAATATGCAATGAAAAGAGACATTTCTTCGGTAAAGCTCGGTAAAAATGGTAATGGTAATTTCATTACGAATCTTGATTATTAGTTCCGGCATGGTCATTTTTGGTGGTTATAATAATTTAATGTGGATATGGTTTTTAAAATTTGTAGGTTTCATTTTTGCACATACTATACCAAAATTGCGTTTATATTTTGTTAATTATTGGGGAACGTTTTACAGTGTAATTAAACGTACAAGTATTTGTAGTTATTTTTTATTTAAATAATTCATTTGAATGCAGTTTTTTATATTCCTTCAAAGGAGGACGCGAGAGCGAGGGAGCGAGGAGCTCATTTCCTTCTATAACATTACAACGTTTGTTTATACGTCACCGTCCCTAAATGGTAGATTAGCCCAATACATCTTTGGACTAAAAAAACTTAAAAAATACAAACTCGTAATTCTTAAAACTCATAATTCATAAAACCAAATATTCTTTAAAATTAATTCTTGAAAACAATCATATATTTCTTGATATTCAACAGGTAACTCTTAAAACCTATAAAACTGAAAAATTATTTTATTTTATGCAATAAGTATATACAGGGTGTACAAAAAAAGAAAATAAATAAATTTATAAGTCAGAATGAAATTTTTGTGTTGCGGGTTTCAAGAAATCTGTGTATTGAGAGTTTTAAGAGTATTCCAAATTGAGCGGTGCTAGTTTGTTTCTCTTCGGATCTTTGTTTTTTGGTCTTTACTAACCCTTGTATTACACTTTTATTGTCGACTTCATTTTACATTGTTTTTAGAACAAAATAATCAAGCATTTTTATTGGAACATCATAATAGAGCGATTTATTTCTAATGTTAGGTTTGTTTGTATAATCTCTGTAAATGCATGCAACTCCTTCTCGTATATACTTTCTGGAATAGTGCAACACCTCCGCGAGACATTTAAATTGTCCGTGCATTATTATGTCAAGAAACGTCAAAAAATACCAACATGTACTTCTGAATAACGTATTAACATATATTTTCGATTCATACGAATGTAGTGAAAACATTTGATTTATTGATTTCTTTAATATAGTTTATGTTATATTTTATAATAAAATAAATAATAAAAAATGTTTAAAACTGCCACAGCTTACTGGGTCTTGTGGCAACTATTTTTTTGCGAAATGTATATATATATACAAATTTAACAATTACAATAGCAGTAACCTTTATAATAAAATTATTAAAAATAAATATATAATAATAATATTTGCATAACATGAACATCGCCACAGCCACAGCTTACTGGGTTTTATGGTAGCTACTTTTTTGCGCAATACTTGGGCTTAACTCGTCTGGCAGATTCTTGATTTCGGGCAAGTTGACAAAACATAAACGAGAAACGACAGCGCGATAATATTTTGCTGGTTGCGCGAAAAATAACCCCCCACACACATAAGCAATAAAATAAAACGCGAAAATTCAAATACGTCGCGTTACACTGGAGCACATAAATATCGTAAACGTGTTCCCAATAACAATTATTCTATTGGAGTCGCTTAGCAGTTTGCGCAAAATACTGCTGCACAACACAACAATTCCTGCGCTTGTCTGCAGTGTACTCCGCACCAGCTGCAGCGCCAACAATGAAAAGACGAAATGTAGACATCGGAAAACTCAGGCGCCCCGTTAAGCGGAACAAAATCACGGAAGGAATGTACGGAAGGTAAATTTGTTTGATCCAATAAAAAAAAAATGATGCGCACAGATAAGTGCGCGTCTGTGTCTGAATGCCGAAAATGCATGCGGAAAAACATTGTATAGTGAAAGAGCACACAGCACAACCATAATAAATAAATCGATCAATATGGAACACGCAGCTCCGTCGGAGATTCGGAATTATCTTTATGAGTGATTGTCAATCAAAATGGCTGGTATTCTTAGATAATATACATTTGATTTGATCAACATTGCGAAAATTGTGCTAGACACCGCACATCGACACCGAATTATGTAAGACAGATCTGCCGAAATTGCGAGTACACTTAGCACATCTGCTCTGTATTTGTTGTTGTTATGTGTTGTATTGTCAACAAGGTTGAGATCGTGATTTAGTTTGTTTTGCATTTTATAACACTCATGGATAACATATGTATATATTTTATTGCAACACATGTTATTTTACCGTAATTACTGTTTATAAAATGTTTATAATTTTATATGGTTTATTGTTTTAGTAACACATTGCTGTACATGAAATTCTTGATTCTGTGGGCCATTGTGATAATTGCTGATTTTATGCTGGAGTTCCGGTTTGAGTTCTTGTGGCCATTCTGGCTTTTATTACGCAGTGTACATGATTCATTCAAATACAAGGGATTCGTAAGTAACAAAATGTAATTCAGGCAATATCGTATTTTAATACACTTCTGATTTTTAGGCATTCTCTGTGCTGTTTGTATGCATTGCCATTACATCAGATTTAGTCTGCCTATTTTTCATACCCGTTCACTGGTTATTCTTTGCGGCCAGTACGTATGTATGGGTACAGTATGTATGGCACACAGACAAGGGCATCTGTTTGCCAACAATAATTCTGTGGATGCTATTTGTTTATCTGGAGGCGGCGATTCGGTGGAAGGATAGCCGGCATATGCCGCATCTGGATTTGTGTAGACCATTTGCAGCTCACTGGTTTGTTATTTATAAAATGTTTGGTTATAAAATTTGTTAAAATATAAATATATATATTTCAGTATTGGATATCCGGTGGTAACTCTTGGTTTTGGCTTCAAGAGCTATGTAGGCTATAGAATAAGACAGCGCAGGCAACGTGAAGTAGCCAAGGAAAATGAGTTCTATATGCAACTTCTTCAGCAAGCCCTACCTCAAGAAGAGAGTATAAATGATGATCTTAATTTGACGGCTGAACCGGTGCAGAATGATCTGCAAAAAGAACCTGTGCCAATATCCGTGGCAGTAGTCACAAGCAACTCTTCCGTTACACCGCCACCATTTATATCCACACAAAACAGTTTACATAATCATCAGCATAAAAATACGCAAAACAACAGTAAATCCGTTAACTTAAGTACGACGACGGCAGGTCCGAACGTCTCAGCAATACTCACAAATGGTAGCACTGTATGTTCTGGAGGTGTACTCCAGCAAACCACACCGAATGGACTCAGTAACAAAGGTCATCGGCGAAGTTTGGACAAAGATCGAGGTGACCGTAACAATACAGCATATCACATGAAAGAAACGAGTAGTCACAGCAGATCATCAAATGATGCATCGTCCAAGGACCGTAGCGATCGAGAACTGGTGCCACCTGTTACAAGTGTTACCAGTTCCAATGATAAAAAGTCCGAAAAGACCGAGTGTGTTTCTAAGTCAGTAGATATTAAAACCAGTGTCAATAATAATGGTAAGATAAACAGTAGTAATTCTTCCTCTCCTGGTATCGTTGATTTGCCGCAGTCAAATCGGCACGACCCTAGCTCAAAACAAAATAGCAATATAAATAATTCATATTCGGAGGTGCCGCCTGTAGAGACAGCGACATCCGGCAAGGATAAATTGTCAAAGAATCATTTGTTAAATGGTTCTGCAGTGAGCGGAACTAGCGATATGGAACTGGTTACCAACGTAGATTCATCGGAATTACCGGAGAAAGTAAAAAATCGTCGGAATCGCATCAAACAGAAAGACGCCTCTACACATATGCACATGCCTTCAAAGGACAATCATCAATCGCACAATAATAGTACAACAAAAACACTATCAACAACGCACGAGAGCTCTCAAACACATGCCACTCCTCCGCCTGTTGTTCCGGTGGTTGTGTTCGTCTGTGAATCGTGTCCCCGTCATGAACTCGAGGTGAAACGGTTAAAAAGCGAGTGTAGCCATTTAAAGCAAACCGAAAATGAATGGCGTCAAAAGTGTGAATTAAACAATTCAATCAAGAATAGTTTGCAAGCCAAACAAAAGGAGAATGACGAACTGGAAAAGAGGTAGGTACAGCTGATTTAAATGTAGACTAAATTCAATTATATTTGATTTTGTTTTAGAGTTCAAGATCTACAAAATTCACGACAAGTCGATCGTCAAAATATTCAGGCAACCGAAAGACGTCTCAATGATGAACGTCGTCAACGGCAGTCACTCGAAGCACAACTTCTTACCGAGAGAAAACATCGAAAAAATGCCGAAGACAGAGCATCACGGTAATTACTAAATAATACTTTTAATTTTTGTTCTAATACTTGTTGAACTAGACCGGAATGCAGTGAAGCCTGCAAAATTCGAAAATTACAAATGGAAGCTGAATTCAAACAGCTGCGTCGAGAAATCAGCAATTCTGAGGATCTGAGAAAAGCTAGCGAGCAGCAGGTTCGGAATGTCACAAAAGAGGTAACTGAGATTCTCGAGTGTAATATTTTTCTCACACTTGTAAGGTCTGTATTTTTTTAGTTACAGCAATTGAATGCCGAGTATCGTAATCGTGAGGCACGCGAAGGTACTGAAGTTCTGATGTCGGCCTTGGCTACAATTCAGGATAAAAACTCAACGCTCGAAAAGAACTTGTCGGCCGAGACAAGAGTTAAACTGGACTTGTTCTCAGCCCTAGGCGAGGCCAAGCGTCAGCTCGAAATACGGGATAGTACGTTATAAACTTAGTTTTCTTTAATATTTATAACTGATTAATTTGTGTTTGTTTTTAGATAATTCTAGGAACAAGGATAAGGAACTACACGAGTTGAAAGCAAAAGTAGCTCAACTGTATGCAGTTATGCCGGCAATGCCGAACGAATCATTTTGTCTGCCACCTTGCTCAACGTCTGGCAGTAGCTCAATGTTACGATTGGGTGATTCGTCGCCGTTATGCGGTCCCACTAGTCCAATGGGACACATGAGTCTAAGTGGATCACCACTTATGAATCAACTACAGCAACTGGGTGTGTTTACATCGTCGGCCACAAACAACATTATGTCTCATCAACCATCTCAGCATCAACAGCAGCAGCAGCAGCAGTTGTCTTCTTCAATGGCATTGAATCATCAGCAGCAACAACAGCAGAAACAACATATACAACAGCATCAGTTACAGTTGCAGCAACAGGCTGCAGCAGCTGCACATGCCCAACAACAGGCCGCCTCAAACCTTGACCCAAATGCCTCTGTGTACACGCCAAAAAACAATTTGATTGGTGGTGCTGAGGCCTGACCGCTAAACACCACCAGATGACACATGTCGTACACGGGTCCATTAAAACGAGCGCCTCCTAACTATTAAATTGTTCAGCATATCTTCGTAAAACTGGAAGCTCTCGTTCAACCTATCCTAACCCCCTCTAACCCACAAACCCAAATATCCGACGGCAAAATCTAACTGGGATTTTTGTCAAAACTCATCCAATTTTTGTTTGTCTTTTGCTCAAGTATATAATTTATTTGATATATTTTGTACAATTGGAATCTCTCTCTCTTTTTTTGAACGTTTTAATTATTGTTTTATACGTTTTAATAATATAATTTATTTAAATCGCAAGCTTAAGTTTGCATACTATATTAAGTGATTTTTGTTGCACACATGCAAATTATGAACAACATAGTAATTATCAATGGTATACAGTAAAAACATGTAAAAACCAGTACACACAACAAAACAAATCAAGAAACAGTAACTAACATTCGACTGATTATTTTAGTGATTTAGTCTAATTTAACCATAATTTGCATCATCTCTATTATTTAGGTCACAATTTATACGCTTCAGTTTATTTTGCTACAATATTTTTCGCTCTGAAAACTCTCTTCTTTACATAATTTATTTGATATAGATTTAAATGAAATTCATTTGATTTTTCTCAATCAATATTGAATAACATTTTACATTTTGTTTACGTATGGTACAAAAATATTCGAGATTGGCAAGAAAAAACTATTGTTCAGGGTACACTGTTTTCCTAGAAAATCCTATACTAAGATTTGGATTAAGAAATTATCCCCTCTAATTTCAGGCTAGTTTCATGCTTTAAAGACAAAATTAAATGCAGTTTATCAATGTCCGTTCATCTCGATTTTCCTGATCTGAAATCAAGATATATTTACAATAACAAACTAATAAAATAAAAACATTTGTGATACAAAACAATAAAAATAACATTTAGCGATCAAGTATAACTATTATTTAAAACGTGTGTATGTGAAATAAAAAAAAACACAAAATACTATTAAAAATATTTGGCAGAAAGACTTTAGACAGCAATTTTCGATTAAAATTATGAATCTGTTCAAATTTGAAAGGTTTTTTTTGTTCCATGCTCTGGCTGTTTTCAGTTATTTACAGTATAAGTTCTTATCAATATTATCTTAAAATGTAATTTACATCATCTTCACATTTAGTTCTTCTTTTTTTATTTTTGTTTTTGCGATATCCCATAAAGCTATCGTAGAAAAACTATCTGTGTTGTGTTTTTTGTTTGTTATAATTTTGAGCAAAGAAAATCCCGATTCCCGACACACATAAATGAAAATTTCGCAGGCCGCTGATGCTGGCACAAAAGTAGACAAATAAATATTGTGACATGTACTTAAAAATTCGAAAAGAAGATAACAAAATGTACAGTAATTACATTGAAATTTGGAAAGTATCTTTTTGTGGTTTTTGTATTATTATTTATTTGAATATTTTTAAATTCGATGTAAAAATATAAACTAAATACTACTTAAATCTAAATCAAATTATATGCCAGAAGGGTCAAAACAAAAATTTGATATAAGAAAAAAAAAACAGTATGCATACCGCTATACAGATAAAATGTGAAATATATTCTGTTAGTAAACGAAGACGCTCTAGGATCACAAATTACGCGCCCAGAACTATGGAACATGGTGAGAAGAATATATCAAGGCTCGCATTAAATAGCACAATTCTTACCGATAAGAAGGCGATAGCAAACGAGCTTGCAAGACAATTTAGCCTTAACTCTGAATTAAGAACATACAGCCAAAACTTCCAAAGCAAAAAAAAACTAGCAAACCAAAATTCTTTAAATTCCCAGAAAACACAGACATTTTCAATACCGAATTCACAACACATGGCCTTAAAAATTGCAAAATAAAATCTGAAGGCCCACGTACAATATGCTCAAAAACCTTTCTAATTCAGATAAAAATGTACTTTTGAAAATCTACAATATACTAAGCTTTCATGACACCAAGGGACTTAATATCAAACAGCTGATTAAAAGGAGACTTGGAGGGAATATTGTGCACTTTGCCAGAAAATGTCTGGATCGAAGAAAGTTCAAACTGTTAAATGGACCCACACGCCCAGATGAATGAATGAATGAATGAAGCTAGGCTGAGAACAAAGATACGTAACGTCACGCTTGTCCAATGCTATGCGCCTACCGAGCCCTCGGACCTCACGTCAAAACAGGAGTTCTACTAAGAACTCTTGGCAACATTCGCCGTTATTCCCCGTGCTGACATAACTGTCACTCTTGGCGATTTTAACGCCAAGATAGTGTCGGTCAACGAAGGGTTGACCCATGTTATGGGAAAGCACGGCTTAGGGGAAATGAATGAAAACGGCAACCTCTTTTTCGAGCTGTGCAACACTGGACAATTGGTAATCGCCAGAACATTATTTTCCACATGACCTGCCACAAAGTCTCATGGGTCTTCCTGACGGCGAAACGGAGAACCAAATAGACCACTTCGCCATCTCTAAAAGGTGGCGAAAGTGTCTACTTGATGTGAGGAACAGGTGCCAAGGCGGAGCAGACGTTGGGAGCGGCCACCACCTTATGCTGGCCAATCTCAGGTTGCGAACGGCAGCTGTAGTCCAAAGGCGACCAGCACTGGTAAACAGCAATCAACCACTGGCTGGAAGGAGGGAAAACATATGCAACGCTTTCTGCAGCAGTTTCGGACGAGTTCTGGCGGCAAAAGAAATATCTCTGCACTCTGCGGTGCACCGCCTCGTAAAGAGAAGTGTAAGACGCAACAAGAGGAGGGTCGGCAGGCTGTAGCAGAGGCAGTAGCAAGGCTAGGGCGACATCCTGTTAAGATGCCTGCGGTAACCCATTGTCAATGAATAGTGAACAGCTGAAGAGAGCCACAAGACCCCCCAGCCGAACTGAAATATCTAATGCTATAGCCAAGCCCAGCCTCCGGTAATGCACCCCGAGCAGTCAGGAATAATTGTTAAGCCGCCCAAGGAAAGTAACTTGGGCAGCTGCGATAACCTGAAGTAGAGGTATTTGTCTGCTAAAGGGTGTCTTCTGTACGTGGTACAGTTCCATATCAAAAGAACCCTACGCCGCCAACAAGCAGGGTTCCGAACACCGATCCTAGTCTCTTAAAACGACGTATCTTAAAATGTACATGCGTTTAACGTGTTCATATGGCGTGTGGAAACGCCATTATCTTGTATTATATTATGGCATGCCACATTCATACTGCACAAGTTATTTTATCGCTGCGTGTGCTGATGTACTTCACAACATTGCCACAGGTGGCTGGATTATTCGATATATTGGCAGAAAAATTATCTTTCGAGACACTTTCCACTAAAAATAAGGTTCGTTCTTTGTTTTGATTCGTCAACAACAAGAGAAATAAAACACATATTCCGAATGAAACTGCTACCCCTTTATTTGTCGACCACAAAACCACAAAAATTTGTCGACGCTAATGAAACCCTTTTAGGGTAAGAGGGCATCAAAGTTTAAAAAAAAAGGGTTTTTGTGGTGTAGGTACCCAGGAGTGTATGGTATCAACTGAAATGTAATTAATATACCTATGTTTTACATAAAAGTTGAATAAAATCAGATAATACTTAAAGGAGAGGGGGCAATAAGGTCATTTTTGTAATTGTGTGTAAAGAGGAGAGGGATGTGAGGGTTAAAAGAATGTAAGAGTTAATTATTAAAGATTAATAGTTTTCGCACATAGCCGTACTATTTTATGGTTCGTGGAAATTATACTTTGGGTGTGATTACACTTTAGTCAAAAAACTAATGGAAAAAACCAATTCATTTATAAAAAGCACCCGATAGTTAGGGGTAAAATAATAATGGGCGGAGTTATATTATGTACAAAGATTGCAATGACTGCAGTTTGTACATGTTACCAGATAGAGTAGAATAGATGGTACTATTCCTTGACCCTCTATCCGCCTTTCTCAGGTTTGTTTTCCTTAGCGTGATTAAAAAGGTTTTGGCCATAGGTTACTATTTCTTGGCCCTCTATTCCCGCCATTCCCAAGGGTTGTTTTTCCTAAACGTGATTTAAAAGGTGTTTCCCAAATTTAAATTGCCACCAAGCCGAAAGTATAATTTCCACGAAACCTAAAACAGTATGTCTGTGTGCGGAAACTCCTAATCTTTAATAATTAACCCTCATTTTTTTATCCCCCACCTCTTTATACACAAATACAAACAAAACCTTTTACCCCTATCTCCCGTAAGGGTTGTCCGTTTTTATTCAACTTTTTTTTAAAACATAGTATTTTAAATAACTTGCAGTTGATACCACACAAAATCGAATATTCGCTCTGCTGTAACATAGATTCGCCATTTCAAGTAAGTTCACCAGTGTCATATTAATGTGTTCGTATCGTAATAATTCGTAATAATTATTAATTCATATTTTAATCATTTTTAGGTGTATATAGCATTTTTGATGTCCATTGGCGGCACGACTGAGGCCAAAATGATCGCAAACATTTCAAAAATTATATATTCCTGAAACCTGCAGGCTTCGACGTAATGGTGCGGGGTTCGCGACACGGATAATGACTTCAACTACAACGGACGCCAGCATCAAGCTGTTCCGCAACTATATGATGCACTACAATACCATAAGAAGGTCTGCCTGTAGATTATTTCAGTGTTATTTTTAAATATATTAAATAATTGGAAAGTAGTAATTTTTATTTGTATTACGATGAAGAAATAGGTTCCTAGTTATTATTTAGATGGTAAAAATACACGAATCTGGTTGGAATACAGTAATTCTATAACAATAACTCTATCCGAGCGTATACAATCCAGCTCGATATAAGGTAGAATCTAGTAGGCGAAAACTGAGTTCCCAACAAATCCGAAATGGTTTCCAGTCTTATCAGAGTTAAATTTTTGTACGGGCGTTATCTCGGATGATCCGTCGTTAAAGACCCATCGGCGAGCCTATGAATTCGGTTCCGGACTCTAGCTTGGATGGCCTTTAAACGACCAGGCACTTTCAATGGCAACTGGTACAGCAGTTGATCCAGCACTTCTGGAAAAACGTGAGCACGCAGTGAGTACGTGGGTTCGCTGCAGCAAAGAACCAAATGGGTCAAGTGTGAAAATATAGAACTTGGTAATCTGGCTTTGGACATCGATGAGACACTGCTTCCATCTAAGTGGACCTTGTAACGGTTTGTGGAATTACATACCGCACCTGGATGCGATTAGCTACTCTACGACACATGGCTTGGATTATTGAAGCAGCCTATTGTCAAATTATGTGTATTTCCAAAGCTGTAAAAAGGACCATAGTTGTATTTATTATGTAATTTAAAAATGTATTACATTTTAGGAGGGCGGAATGTTTAGAATTATATAAAGCTATCAATTCAATCCTGTAAGGCATATTCATCAAATACAAAAACTCACATAATTTTCAGATACATTAAGAATCGACACCGCGCGCTCGTCAAAAATAATTGTACTAAATAGTACAATTATTTTTGTTATTTTTTTCTTAAGAGCGTCCGAAACAGTATCTCTAGATATCTTAATATATTAGACAGATTATTCTGCGTGAAATTGTAGGAAAATATAAAGTAATACGGTGTAATTACAAAATTTACGGAGAGAAATAGAATATGCGACTACACCACACCGGTAATTAAATTTTAAAGTTCAAAATCAAGATTTAATTAAAACAAAGTATTATGAAATTAAAACTATACACATTCAAATGTGGCGCGCACATCATCCATAATTTTTGCCATAATTTCGCAGCTGGTAGCACTACAAACGCACGTGTGTACATTTTTGACGTTTCAAATGTCACAGGCGAAAGGCGAAATTAACCCAACATTTTATCGTGTTTTGAGTAGAGCTGCGTGTGCTAGAAGCTCTCGCAAAACTTTATTAATTTTCTATAAAAAATCCAAAAATCCATAAAACAATGAGCGAATTAGTAGAGAAACAGAAGCCACGAAAGCGTAAGAATCCAGGAAAGGCAGCAAATGTAGCGAAAATAGCCAAGACAGATGCTGAAGAAGTGAACGATCAAAACACTGCAATTGCAGAGAATGAAAACGTAAAAAAGTCCGAGAATGCAGTGGAACCCATGGACGTGCAGCATGTAGAAGAGGAATTGAACTTAAAGAACAAGTCATTTCACATGAAGAAGTTCCGTGAGAAGCTACGTGAAGGAGACTTTATTACCGGTAAGTAAACATACGGTATTTGCGTGTATCTGAACACAATTTTATTAATTTTGCTGGTATTGTTGTTGTTGTTGTTTTTGTGTGTGATTCTAAAACACATTGTGATCATGTGCTAAGAGTGTGCCATTCATATTCCAGCTCAATTTGACTACATCATGTATCAACAGATGTGTAAAAATAGCCGACATTAATGTGACCGAGAGTACACTCTATGTATCCAAGCGCCTCTAGACGACCATATCTAGAGGTCTAGATCAACTATAAATATGCCTTAAATTCGTACCTTCAAAAGCGCACGACACATCTGACCTTTATTATTCAATTTATTGTATAAAATCAAAAAAAAATATAGTTCGATGAGAAATTCAAGATAATACATTTTTGCTTACTATCCAGAATATATACTAATACTTATAAACATATTGTAATTCCAGAACTGCGTCATTTCCTGCTTGTGGCAAGTACAAATTCGAAAGTGGTGGCTCAATACCTAAATGCCGGCGGCAAGCCACTGGAACTAATTCAGGCACTCGAACGCATCGATAAAACGCAACTGTTCCACATCACGTACGTTTTTAATGCACTGCAACTTACACTGATCGAGGTTTTGTCAACTGCCACCACCCTGACACAGGCCACCGTTCAGGCATGTTCGTATCTACTGAACAGTCATCGCAATTGCATTGAGAAACTTTTGCACTCCACAACAAAGAGCCACAATATTACAGTGTTGAAACTACTCACAGCCATCGTTGCACTTGATCCGCTTTTCGGTCGTGACATTCTGACCACCTTGAGTGTAGTTTTTAATACAGAATCTCTTAAGCGATTCACAAAATACACCAGACCACGGTCAGATGATGAACAATCCACTGAGAGCGTACGTACGTGCTACATTCACTTTATACTGTCCTATCTGATTGAAGGTAACATTACATTGATCCGAAATCTACTCGATCGAAATGAGCTTATGATAGCCATTGTAAAAAACATGATATACGATGATCATGAAACAGTAATGCTGGTGCTGAGTTCACTGAATAGATTTGTTCTGAAATCATCACTTGTATCAAAGACCAAGAAAGTACAAGTATTTAATGCTCTGGTGGTGAAAGGACTGTTGAATCTATTCAATTGGAAGGGTCCTATAAATGTGGTTTCAAAAGAAAATACAAAAACTGAAACTGAAGTCAATCAAGTTGCATTGGATCAAATTTCCGATGCCGTCTATGAGTTTATGGTCATATTGTTATCATCACGAAAACATGGTGTTGCTTTTCAATGTCTTGGTATGCGTCTGCAACGTAGTAATCAACTGCAGAAACGTATAATTGATGAGTTCGTAAGACCATACGATCACAAGCAAACTGGTGACTTGGCCATTGAGATTTTACGAGCCTGTCCTGAACTTGCGTGTAACTATATCAAGAATCTATCGTTTTCTTTAAATTTTAAAGGAAATACCGAACAATGGACGAAAATAGTTTCGTATATTCAAAGATTGATTGAATCACTAAATCCACGTATTCTGCGTGTTGGCATCGCAAATATGAACTTTCGTGAGACCGTTCACATTATACAGGGCATTTGTATGTCTTCCGAAATTCTAGATATTCTCTGTACTGCAAATATAAAACATTCAACACTCTTGATACGTCAAAAGTCAACCGAACTCTTGTATGCGATGTTCAAACAGTGCAATCAGTATTTGTTTGAGATATCCAGTTGGGCCGTTTTCAGTGATTATGATATGCGTAAAATCAAGTTTGAGATGATTAATCATATATTCTTGATGTGTCCTAATGTCACTACAATTATGATGTCGTTGCATTTAACGTTGAACATGAAAGATCAAGAGGACGATATTGCATTACCACATCTTGAAAATGTACTTGATCTTTTGTTAATGATTCAACGGTCGATTCCATCGTTTATGGAGGCCACATATTCGATTGTTGATTACATAGATATTCTGCATCCACTGTACGAGTTGAACAGAGAAACTGAGAGCAGTACTCGTATCGAATTGAAAGCTGTAAAATTAATTCTTGCTTTGGAACCAACGGCTCTGAAGCAACAGACAAAGTTCTTTAAACGAATTATCGGTTCGTTTTTAAACGTTTTCTTGCTTGGTAACGTAACAGAGCGAAGCGAGGCCAAGGATCTATTGCGTAATGTTTTCCAGAATACAGGTCATTTTGAGAATGGCGTTTTGGAAGTAGACATATGGCTAGAGGCATTCCGTACGATCGACTTTGAATCATTGACGGAAGTTCGTAATTTTTTCTTACGAATCATGGAGCTTGCCTTAGATGGTAACAGTAGAACTTTAGCTCTTGAAGCTGGTATCGATAACAGTATTGGAGCCGTTGGAGGAGGACAAAATCTACAGGAACTATTCTATAATATCGAAAATGGCATCACACTTGACGGAGTTGTCGATGTACCTGTATTGGGTGCATTTTTTATAACAGCTGTTACCGAATTGGCTAAAGAAGAAACGATTACGGAAAATATTCTAAAGTACATGGAATCCGTCTCTTTTGGACTGTTTCACTATTTGCCAGTGTCCATTGGAGTACAGTCACTGCTTAAGTCAATTCATCACAAGTACTCGAAGTACATGAAGAACTGGATGGTTAATGGAAAACCTGGCAAGTTGATTCAGCTAAACCCGGATATATTTCATCGATTCTACGAAGCAATTCAGGGAAGTAATGAAACGTTTTTACAGATTTTCGGTGTCGAAGACTCCGAGCATAAGCTAAATATTGGCGGAGTAGAGCAATCAGTGGCCGAGTGTCTTACTAATGAAACCAGTGTTATGAACTTTGTGTACGTCACTTTGTTTGTAGTGGTGCAGTCCAACGAGCAGGATACCTTCGATGAGTCCCGGTGCAGTCAAATACTTATCTATTTAACACATTTTCTTGAGATTTTGCAGCAACTCTCCGAGAAGAAGACCAACGTTGATGTCGCAGGATTTGAAGTGGAACCTGTCGAATCATCATTTCTACAGGCTCTTAAGTACGTTTTTTGTAGCCGATTCTATCTTTTGAATACATTCAATGTGTGGTCTGATGATCAGGTAACTCGTCTAATATTCCAATTGACAAAATTCGCAAAAGGATTGACCAAGCCAGAAGCAGTACTTCTCATCTCAAAACATTATCGCACCAAGCTAACCAAACAAATCGAACAAGCTATCCAGACAACAACTACAGATGGCATTCTACCCGTGTGTCCAGATATTCTCGAAATTCTTGATGTATTTGAACTGGAACATGAGAATCTGGTCAGCATTCTGAACAGCATTACAAAACTGCAAACCAAACATTTTGTTACACTGCAAAATGAAAAATCCATATATACGGATTTGCTATCGTTTGCCTTGAAACGTCTGGCTGATCTGCAAACCACACCACTGGATGCCAGTACAATCGGTGAACTTACTCAGATCTATGCGAATCTTATTCGAGAAATTCCGATTGAAATTAATTTCGAGAAACTAGAAGAATCTCTGTTAACCTACCTTACGATTTTCTATCAGAGTATCGGTCACATTACTCCGGCACTTTTTGAGGTAATCTTTGAATGTCGCAAACTAAACAAACCAATCGTAAAATTGGCAACACTTTTGCTAAGTCGCAACCCTGACTTCCATACAGTATTTCTGGAACTACTGCCCAAACATTTGGCACGCAAGGAACTCATCTATCCATTACTGAATGTGGCCACCAAACAAACGGTGCTCGTTGAACCAGCTTTGTTGACAACCCTCTACAATGAATTCAAAAATGGTATCTTTAAAACCATCGAGAAACCACAGAAAGCCGGTATCATCTATCGTGAAAACATCTACAGTTCAGTCTGGCTTATCGATCGTTGTATGCCATTAAACGAATGCATAGATTTCTGCAAAAAGACATTTAAATTTGATTCGGCGGAAGTGTACCAATTGCAGATCATCAAAGCAGTGCACCTGAAAGCATTAACATCTGACAAACCGGAGCATATTCGACAGGCATTCGAGAGCTTCTTAAACATTTCTGTACAATTATTTGGACTGCTGCTAAAACATTCCTACCTTGACTGGAACAAAATAAACTCGTTTGCCGTGATTGTTACCGATTGGGTAAATTTACAGAAGAAGTTCGGAAAAGTTGCTGTAACGTCAAACGATTCAGTTATAGAGTCTGCTGCATGGCCAATGTTCTGTAAGAGTTGCCTTAAGTTTGGTATCCAGAAAAAGAGTTCCGAAGCAACGGAGACAGAAGGACATAAACGAGAAAAACCCAACGAACAGTCTGCCATTCTACTGAAGGTGCTCGGATTCCTGTGCGATCATCTATACCCGAACGGTACCGAAAATGAAGATGCCGGTCGTCTATTCGAAATGACAGTTTCCCATTCGGAATTCTTTGACCTGGCACTAACACAACAGACGAACGAAGTGAAAACCTGGATGATGTATCTACTGCACGTTCTGCTTAAGAAAAGCATCGTTGCCATCAAGTCTACACATATTCCGGTCTTCTTGGGAGCCTATCATGCCATGTTGTCACGTTGCGATCGCTACATTCTAGCCATTTTGCAGCGTTACGAGCAATCCGGTATTTCTATGCACGAATTTAAGCCATTTATGTGGGGAGAAAATGCTGTATCACATTATTCCCTGCGTGAGGTAGTAGCCAAGACAAGTCTCTACCAGGAGCCACCGGTTATGCAGGCAATAGCCTTGGTGGATCGGGAAGTTGCAGAGCGTACGCTGGATAATTTCCCTGTATGGCGTAAGTTAAATGCTATCGATCAAGTACCGTCAGTCACGTTTAGCTGGCTTGGTGTCACCGGAAATGAGTACGCTGACATTGCACGCATCGGCAGCAATCCACTTGAAAAATGTGTTGACAATGGAGAATTTAATCCTGACCTTATGTTGCTGGGTGCTCGAAAGGAGGAATCATACGATAATTGCTATGATCCAGCATTCTTTGTGCCATTCATGAGTATGGCATTTGCACCGGAAGCATTCACCAAACCTGTACGACCTGCCCAGAATGGTCTACTTGCTATCACTTTTGCAGCATTGTCCAGTCAGGACAAAGATCTACGATTGGCCACTGCCAATGCATTGGTGCGATACCGTTCACATTTGGAAGCGTCACGATTTGCAGACAGTAAGATTTGGTTCCATTTATTCGATGCAGTACAACAAGGTCTAGGTGATCTTACCACTGAGCTGCGCAAGCACAAGAAAAGCAGTGTTCCACGTGTACCATTCATTGCTGGCATTTTCATGGGTCGTTTGATGAATGTCCTCATCAATCCACTGCACGAGATGTACCGCCCACTCAGTAATTACATACTGTTCCATGAAAAGATCAACTTCTTGTCAGTGCCAGAATTTAATTTGCTCTTTAACAGTCCCGACGTAAATCATGTTATCTATCGAAACTTTATTTTAAGAGTAATCCGGGACGGTATCAAGTGTGGCAGTGATTTTACAATTCTGATCTATTCAAATATCTTCAAAGCACTGTTGGGCTTCTATGGAACACCAATGAGTACGCGTGAAACAAACCTGCTGATTTTGACCGTTATCAATGTATCACTTAAGATTCCGAAATCAACACGCGTCATGATCGATCAGGTCGGCATCATACCATGGCTGAATGCTGTCATCGATAATGTGGACTTTTTCCACTTTGACTTCATCGACGGCATTTGTAATATCCTGAATAATCTCTGGTATTCATTTCGATTCCTGCGCAGTGAATATCCGAATGCAGATACCATTGAATTGCGACTGTTTGGTCTTCTGATAAAATTGTGCCCGATCTTATCAACCAGAACGTCGCAGACATCGTTTGGCAAGTATGTTAATGTATTAGCACACGTCTGTAAAGGAAACGCAAATGTTATCACCGAGAATAATCTGAATCATTTGATAAAATGTGCTGGTGTTCATTTGCCTCTGGGTGAGGCTCCACTAGAGTTTGTTAAGGCGGCTGGTGGCGAATTTGGAGACAACAAGAGCGGATATGCACGACAGGTACGAGAGTCCGGAGCTGATGAAGTGAGCGTTTTTATTCAATCCAGTATGAGGGATATCATTTTAGAGAGGGCAAGACAACCAAAGGAGGTGTCGGATTAACAATGTTAAATATATATATATATATATAATGTTATGTATATTGTTTTTAATAGAAATGTATTTGAAATAAAAATAATTATAATAAATAATATAAAAAAATTGTGATTTTTAGGAAAATTTTGAAGGTATAATCAATTTAAAATGTGATATCTATGTGTGAATAATGGATTGGTTGTTTTTATGCAGACAATGTCAACGGACTGATTGTTTAAACGACGAGGAATGGACTGTTTTTTCGTGTTATATAATTTCTGTAGAGTTCAGCTTTAACGGGTAAACTGAATAATTTGTTGTTTGGTCGTTTGATGAAGCCGTTCACAGGATTATCACACGAACATACGGCGCCATTTCTGAAATTTAAAAAAACACCCAAAAAATATTGTAGTTTTTACAGGATTTTTTTTATGGTAATAGAAAACAAAAAATGACTTTATTTGTTTTACAATTTGAAGAGGCTATAACTAAAAATATTTTCATAATGTTGTAAAAAACACTTTTAAACTATTTAAATTAAAAAATGTAAAATATTCTTTTTAATTAAAAAAACTAATTTCTACTTTTTGTTTGTACCAACATATATAATCATCATTGTTCTTTGCACTTATCGTAAACTCCGTTTAACTGCAGTCCAATCATCTGCGCCATGAGCGGTTTTAAATCGACTGGTTTGCTTACGGCAAATGCTAACATATGTCAGGTCGACTACCCTGAACCAGCGAAAACGGTATCCGCAGGACAAACATTGGGCCACCGGCTACTGCCAAAATCTGCAATTGACATTTCAATGCGGCTTATTTCGAAAATAATAAGGGCCACTAACGCTATTCGCATGGCTAAAAGTTAGTAACTTTTTTAAAAATTTTATAAATTTAAAAGGCTTTTGCAACAAGAACAATAGTAAGTTTTTATAATGTTATTAATTCATTAGCAAATAATAATTATTTTTTTTTTAAATTATTATACATTTTCAGGCAATTCCATACATACTAACACATGGCGTTGCTATGTAATAATCCATAGGATTTGTAAGATGTACCAACCTTAAAAACATATCTGTTCAAGTGACGCTACTTTTGAGTTTTTCAAAAAAATTAATTCAAATCAATTTCGTGTGTTTATGATGGGTAAAAATACCATCACAGCCAAAGCATTACTTGATAAGTATTATCCGGACTCTGCCCCAGCGAGACAAACGGTGGAGAAATGGTTTGTTGATTTTAAACGTGGCCGTACAGACACTGACGATGCTGAACGCTCTGGAAGGGCAATTTAGGTGGTTTCACCGGAAAACATAAAAAAAGTCCACCGAATCGTTTCCGAAAACCGAAAAGTGAAAATTCGTGAGATAGCTGACAATTTGAAGATATCAGAAGGCAGTGTGCACAGTATTTTGCATGAACATTTGTCCATGAGAAAGCTGTTCTCAAAGTGGG
>JANSTU010044490.1:0-10604 GCA_027564075.1 Bolitophila hybrida | reverse complement strand
ACTAGTAAAAATCGAAAACCGACATTTTTACTAGTAAAAATCGAAAACCGACATTTTTACTAGTAAAAATCGAAAACGGAAATTTTTACTAGTAAAAATCGAAAACGGAAATTTTTAATCGAAAGACGCAATTTTTTTTTTCTTATTTTTTGAAAATTGTTGTTTTATTTTATTTAAATTATTCGTTTGTTTTTTCTTCTTTTCCTTCAAACATAAAAGTTTCATACACATTTGTTTGACCAGATTACGCTCACAACCTGAATACAGGAGCAGTTTGAACATTTATTTCAGGTGATTTAAAAAAAAAAAAAAAAAAAATTTGCCGGTGTATGTATTTTATTTAATTTATTACCTGCATTTAAAAAGCATCTTAAAACGTGTAAAAATAATGTTATCTTCACTTTTCATGGGTATCTCCATTACTTTTCATAATTTTTTCCATTTTAATTTTTTTCTTAACAATTTGTGATTTTTACAATACACAATTAACTAACTAGATTTTTGCATAGTGTAATTATTCATGAAAATGTAATTATATAAATATTACATAAACCGACACTAAACCTTACACAAATTAATCATCCAACTCTATCCGGAAGGTCGTGATTATTTTCCGACTCAGTTTCATTAAAAAAAATCCCCGTCAAATACGACCATTATATATGCACACAAATTGCTGTGGTCATTTAATCTGCATATGCGCACTGGCCTCTCCCTCTCTCTCTTGCACACACACTTATACAAACCAGTTCATTAGTCAAATAGAATAAGACGTTTTTTTGCAAACGAATACAATAAAAATCCTCACAAACTTCACCGCATTAAATTATGCTTTTCCGCTTGGTTTTAATAATCCCGCAACTTTGCATAAAAAAAAATCTGTATATATAAAAAGAGATATAGTTGAAATAAATGTATAATGTATAATAATGTAATGTAATGTAATAAATGTAATGTATATTAGTACAAGTTACATGTATTATGTTTATACATATGTATGTGTACTCGTATAAGCAACGAGTATGCTCTCATATTAAATATTATACAATACAGCTTGTTACAGCAGCTTTTAATTTTAATTTCTGAACACAGAAATAAATATAAAAGGGAAATAATCTCTTTGTTGGAGTTTTTCCTGTTTTCCTTTACATTCGTTATACAGAGTATAATGGAAGCGTGGCGGCCGGCGCGGTTCCTCGAGCGATCTGTATACATAAAATATATATATTATATATATATATATATTATATATATTATAAATGCTATTGTATAGTGTGGCAGCTTTTTTTATGTTTTATTAAAAAAAAGAAAGTTATGTGTATATATTTAATATTTATACGAAATTGTGTGTGTGTTTTTGTGTGGACGAGTACATCCATTGAGCCTCTGAGCCTTTGCGCGACACTTTCACACAAAACCATATACCGGATAAACTGAAACACCCCATTTCGACCATTAATAACGACAAGGCGCCACAGCCAAACAACAAAACAACAAACACACAAAAAAACGCATAAAAACAATGTTGCAAATGAAGAAATACTGTCAAATTTATGATTTTAAGAAAAACAAACTTTTCGTTTTTTTTTTTCTTTCTTTAGGGGATAATTATAATATGTATAAAATGTATAGTATATCTTTAAAATGTAAAAATGCTCCTTGTACACTGTTCTATATATATTTGTATGGAAAAGCATCATAATTCTCCGGCGCATATTTCACAATTCATGACTATGCGAGAGTATGGAGGGCGGTGAGCGTGCGCGCAACTCGAGCAAAGAACCTCATTAAACTCTGTGACTTTTTCTAGCGGTTTTTTTTACGTTCATTTTATGGCAAATTTTCATTTAGATACTCATTTTTTATGTGAGAATGCGTTAACAGAAGCACCATAAATACGACGAGGGCGGGCTATTTTATATGTAAGGCCTTTTTAAGAGTCGACTTGCGTGGGAAGCTCACAGATGCTGCTTTTCAGTGCTTTTTAGACTATACGGAACGTAACAGCAACATTCGAAAAACTATGGGACATAGAAATGTGTGGTTTATAGGTCAGATATGATAATATTTGTATTTATGTGTCTATAGATATAAATTAAAAAAGCTTTGTATTTAGTATAATAGAAAAACGCTTCCTATTCCATAATGGTATGTTAATTACACGACAATTTTGAATAAAAGGGGAGTATGATAGTAATTATATGCCGCCATACAAGAAAACACATAAATCATTGGGAAGTTTTTTCATATTTTTCCCGCCTCATTTCTACAATTTATTAAAGTGAAAATGACTCGGGTGTTCGCAGCTGCTGCTGGAGGAATTTCGTCACTTCTGATTCCATTTAACGGTAATAAATATAGGCTTTTTTAAAATTTCGTTGAAATCTGTTGAAATAAACGCAGCCACTTCGACTGTCCCACACGATCCACACTCACTAAATCATGCGCGGAAAAAGACACTGAACTACGAGTATATTGTATACTTCCGTTTCCCTTTTTGTTTCTCCTTAATAATAAATCTTCAAACGCAGCACACGTTGTCCAATAGTGTTTCTCTTTTTACAACTATTCGGGTATTCCATTCGATATATTCAGCAGAAATGGGTACATATTAATTTCTTGCCAGTGTATACAAGACAAGCTAAGGCAAGCATAATTTCCAAACAATCTGTCATGTGACCATAATCTGAAGGTTTTGAAGTGGTGAGAACGTACATGAAAGATTTCAAGCTTGGTTTGATAAATGGTAACTGAAAATTAAACAAACATATTATATATACAACACAAATACACAGTTAATAGGCATTACCACTGGGCTTTCAGGCGGGAAATGCGTGTAGTGCTCGATAGGAATTTCGCTAAATACCCGCAGGAGTGTCGCATGTACAATTTTATTATCGTTGGCTAGTGTTATAGTTAACATCGACAAAGTTTCTACCAGCAAAGGTTCAACCATTAATGCAGTTTCTTCAAAATCTGTGAAATTCAACAAAAAATACGTTATGATATTATAATATTATACATTTTAAGAAAATGTTATGTACCTTTTTTCTCTTGCATTGCTCTATGAGTTATACAAACAATGGCATTGGCAATTGTTATGGACCTAATTTTGTCACTTAACTGCGATTTAAGGAGTTCAAAAAGTGCGTTCCAATTAGAAAATTCTTTGTACTTAAACAATACATCTATAAACATTTGCATTCTATCTAGATTTTTCTGATAGGATGCATAGAATAAGAATGCATTTTGCAGTAATGCCTGTGACATGCCACCATGTATTAGGTAGAACAGTTCGGCCGCTAGCTCTCGAATTATCTTTTTAATGCTAAACATTTTTATGAATATTCTATCGTAATCAATAAGATCGTAAGAAGGAATGTCTTGTCTGTTTATGTAAATTAATAAAATAGAATGTATGTAAATCGAAAGAATCGACTAAATGATTTACTACAAACAATACAAACCTGTGAATAGCTACGAGAATACTTAGAGAATGCTTCATGGCAATACTCATGTCCGTCATGTCGAAGGCAAAGTCACACCACAGTAGGACGCTAGTTTCTCTGCTACAGAATGCCAAAACATTTTGATCATCCTCATCCAATAACTTAGTTATACTAGCCAGCACAAGATTTGTAGAAGCTATATGCTTAAAGCTCAGTACAAGCTCGTAAAATTTCTCCCAGTCGCCGTTAAAACGGGTTCTTAGATCTCCGTTTAGAGTTAACATTTCAATGTACGTCGTCACTATTGATTCGGGATTATCTATAATACTAAAAAAACTGTAAGGTAAAATATAACAGTAAAAATATAAAAAAAATATATTACTTTAAATCTGCAGTCGACACTTCAAAGGCAGTATGCAGATTTGCCATTAGTAAACGACATGTTTCCAGAATAGTTTCGTTCTCTGCCGCATCCGCGTCCAAATAAATCTTTGTGAGATTATCAAGAAATTCGATGTTGGTTTCCAGTGCAAATTTCGCTGTCAAATTGTTTTCTAACATTGCGCTTAAAAATTCAGCAGTACACGGCAACCAAGAACGATTATTCAGTAAACGTTTCTGCAGAGCCGACTCGCAGATTCCCTTTATAAATTTAGAATTCTGAAGGGTTTTGAATAGCGTTGACGATTGGCAATGCTATTAATAAAAAAGGAATTAATAATATAAATGTTCTGTAAAATAATATTGCGCCGGCAATACCGGTTTTCCTGGAAGGCCAGCTATGAACTCTTTGTAGGTCTGCACATTCGCTGCTATTTCTACGGAAATTTGATGGTCTGTTCTTAGACAACAATCGATGAAACACTTAAATAGTAGCTGAAGAGCAGCTGTGTCTCCGGATTGTTCCAGGCAGGCAATCCATTTGGGGATAGCATCCTAGTCATACAATATGGATTAGAACAGTGAACATTTTTATGTTTGTGAATAAATTACCTTTCTATTGCCCACATTTAGCCAACTGAACAAACGTTTATATTCCATATTTGTATGTACTTTTTGTCAATAAACTTTTTTAATTCTTATGTATTGTTTTAATTTAACCAAAATGGTTGCGATAACAACTAACAGTACTAACATGAATAAATCAAATTTTACAATGTCATCTTTTGTTCTTGTTTTGCCAGTGCTGAAATAAAGAAGGACCAGATAGTACCAGATGTTAAAAGCGCCATCTATTTTTTGGCACTAAAATAGCAAATGTGGTCCATACTCGTCATTGGAGGCACTATTTTTCGAGTTAATTTTTAATACATACATTTGGCGCATACATCAGGCAAACATAGCAAATTTGGTAAGTATTATGGGTTTGTTCTGTTAAATACATGTGAATTCTGTATTTTTATCTTGTGAGGTTATACCCTGGCAGCAAAAGGTACGAAAATATCAGACTTAAATAACTTTCAAGTTCATTAAAAGTAGTTGGAGTTCTTTTAAGGTTACATTCATTTTTCGGTCATA
The DNA here is from genome assembly GCA_027564075.1 of Bolitophila hybrida. Taxonomy (NCBI): domain Eukaryota; kingdom Metazoa; phylum Arthropoda; class Insecta; order Diptera; family Mycetophilidae; genus Bolitophila; species Bolitophila hybrida. The sequence continues at coordinate 5,637 of JANSTU010044490.1, read as the reverse complement.
CTTTAAAGGTAGTACGGGTACATTTATAGTAATAGTAGTATTGTATTTGTATACCGGGAGAATTAAAGAACTAAATTTCACGTGTGAAGGTAGGAATCGTCCTGAGAATACCGCAGATACAGAATCAGCAGGAGCTCTGAGTCGATTGCCATCTTTTTCTTTACTCATACGAGATAAACGTCAGATTTCAATAAGCTTTGAATTGTCAGGAAAGAATTGGATTTGATTTTGATTGTATATTTTTATGTTATTGAATATGTCGTCTTCAGTATATTCAGAGGAGATAGAGAGAGAATTCCTTGCACTTCAACTTTCTTTGCTGGTATAAATACATTGTATTTTGATAAAAGAGATTTATCTGTAGCAATTTGATTAGCAGTATTGTAATCTTTACAGTTGACTTTCAATCTGCGCCTATTAATAAACTCGCAGTCAATTATTGAAGGGTAGTGGTTTATGACTAATTTTGAGATTGCGAATGGAGAAAACGGATCTTCTTTAATACCGTTGATAAATATATGCTGAGGGCCTATAGCATTGGCCTCATAAAGTCGAACACGAGGAATGTCACGTTTTATTATTTTCTTTCCAATAGTTATTTCGGTTGTTATCGGAGCAGGAAAGACCATAATTATGTTTTTATTTGTTGATGCGATGGATAATATATAAATATATAACATATTATATATTGGATAGGTATGTTCTAATAAGAATGCTTTCTTCGGAAATAATCTTTTAGGTTAAAGATTTTTTGTTTTTTACCGTAAACTATTTTATATATTTATTAGTTAGATTTAAATATAGTTTAATACACTTTTCACTCGAGTAATAAGAATATTTTGTATATTTTGAGATATCACTTTATTATTTTTTTTTTTTTTTGATAACCGGAAGTCCTATTTATATATAATATATTATCCCTAATGGGAAATAGACACAAAAAATAGTGGCTTACATTAAATAATGTAAAGTAGAGAGCGGGATACAAAATTATGATTGTAAAATAATAAATATGAAGACACAAACAATTTTGGACTCGTCACAATGTATTATCAGACCATATTAATATATATTATTAAATATGAGTAAATCATTCCTATCTTGTGATTTTTTTATTTTTTTAATTACCATTCGAATGCAAAATATATTTGTGCAAAAAAATTTAAAAATATAATACATAACATCTTATAATTGAAAACACCAACACCAAACCAGAGGAAAATATTGCTAATCTTTCTGTATTCGGTATACAAAAAGCCTTAGATACAATATCCGCTAACTTAGAAAACAGAGCAAAGGTTAAGAAATGGGTTAACTAAAAAGCGTTGTTTCGGTAAAACAAAGTACGGTAAATGTGCACTAGAACTCCATAATAACAAAAACTGTTCAAACGTCCAATACGAAAAATGCTCATTATGCTACGATGAACACTTCAAATTAAGCTACAACACGAATCCAAAATGTACGAATTGTACAGAGAACAACAAACATTTCAGCTTTGTGTCCCAAGTATGTCATAGAAAACGCAATAAGTACTTTAAAAAAAAAACCGACGAAAATTCTTTAGCATACAAATAGCGCAAAACAAGACATTCAGTAACATAACAGTTGGCAATCATCTATCAACACAAAAACACAAACAACAACAATTATACAACCCACACCATCATCAGAAATAAATATAATTAAACCAACAACAATCACACTACACAACAACTCAACACCAGTTACTATAACAAGGAATTACATTACAAAATACCTTTCAATGGACGATTTTTGAGAGAGAAATACAGTTTGCCCCGCCAAGCCGGTCTCGTTCAAGATCGATAAAATCTAATAAAGTCCAAAAAAATAAAAAAAACATAAAATCGTATGTTTGAATAAATACCTCTGTGCAGTGGAACATGAATGGATATTATAATGAAACTAACGGAACTGCAAATTCTTATCAAACAAGTTTCACAATATCGAACCGGAAAACGAAGACAACACAATAGAGTACTTTACGAAAATTATACACAGTGCAAAAAACTATAGATCCCAAAGAAAAATAAAATAAAAAAAAAAAACCGGAACAAAAACGTTACCTGGCGGAATAGCGCAGTGGAAAAAGCAATAAAGTTTCAAGCAGTGACGCGCAATGAACTGGTTTCCCTGTTAAGTATGCGTGTTGTATTTTATTTAAGGATTTTTCGTGTAGCGGAGTATCTCTCTCTATATGTCACACATTCTTTCGAGTGTTTTTAGTAATAAACGATGTAAGACTAATTTGGTGGAAGGAGCTTGCTGAATTTTAATTGTTTTTCCTGGTTTAGGAATAATAACGACACTAGCAAGTTTCTTTTAGGGATGTAACTCAGTGCTAAACTAGATCTGAAGATCTTGGAAATTAAGTCTATTCTTTAGTCTATCAATAGTGATTATGGTGGAGGCTCCAAATTGGGTCAAGATCAACCTCATGGTTTACATCATTATTGGTATGAGTCTGATCATTAAAGATGCAGTTTGGGTAGTGGTTACTCATTAGATGTTTCAGAGTATCGGTGCGATTTTCCGTGCTTGAACCATCGTCGAGCAATAAAGTTCCCAACTGGGCATATTTATCTATTGAAATCGCCTTTGTGATTCTAGGGGATGCTGAGAGCGTCTCTACTTATCCACAAAAAGTTTTTCAAGAGTTTCTTTGAGCTGTTCATAGCTCTTTTTTATAAAGTCGTTTTGCCTGAAGCATTTCATCATAGAAACGCTCAGGGCGTGATTTAACTTTGTTGTCTAGCCGTCCTAGAGACCGCCTAAGTAGGTGTAATCTATTATTCCACCATGGTGGTTTCTGTTCAGAACGTGTTTTCCTGATTATATTGAATGATTCCATCGACAGTGAGTGGAATGCTCCTAGAAATAATAAAATTATCAACTGTTTCCCGGTAGAGACCTTAAACACATTTCCTCAAGTTTATATGATCAGGTAAGTTGGTAATTATTTCTGTGTTTAAGTAGAATTCGATGATTCTGTGATCAGACATCGAAATTTCCGCCAAAACACGCCAATCTGTGGCAAGTCGGCTTGTAGCTAAGGTAAGGTCACCTCTTTCCTTACTTTTGTTATGAAAGTAGGTTTGTTCCCTACATTTAGAACCACTAGGTTGGTTCTTGATAAGTATTCTAGAAGTTCCTTACCTCTAAAGTTCGTATTGTTGCTGCCACAGCAGAAATTGCAAATTGGACTGCTCACAATGTGTGACCAATGCTGCTATTTCCTCGGATGGTGGTGGCAGTAGGGAATCTCATGGAAGATATACGGATGCTATCACTATTTCTTGTCTTCCTCTGTTGATGAAGAGTGATATTTTTATTGCTGAAATGTCACAACAACTAAGGTTAGATAAGGAGAAAGCGTTTAGATTGTTTTTAGCAACCACGCACGTTCTTACCTTATTTTGGGTAGGAGCGGATTTTAAGGCCCATGATTGTATAAGAGCCATTTCTATCTGACAATATAGCTCTGATGTTACTCATAGCTGCCCGGTGTTGGTGCAGATTTATTTGGATGATTTTAGAGGAGGGAGAGCTCGACATCGGAATCATCCGTCGTCTCATTTCGTCCTCTAATTAGTCCAGGAGTGTTGTTGTATGCCTTTCCTTTGGCCCAAACTTAGCCAACTTCATTTCATTTCATTTATTAATAAATATACATAACAATATTAAATATAATACATAATATATATATTGGTAGATTTAAAACGAAAAATTATATAAGATAACAGTATTCGCGAGTATATAGAAAAACATTGAATTGAACAATTGATTTATACATAATTAATAATAAATATTGATCAAGTAATATAATAAAGTATTTTGAATAAAGGAACTTAAAAGTATACTGGTTCGACAATACGAAGCAGACACAACATATGGGCCCAAAATACTAACTGATTTAGTGTGCATGTTAAAAAAGCTAACGTAGTTGGACTGGATCATAAAAGAGTCGTACACCAGAAAATAGTAAAACAGTATGGGTTCATTAAGATAGTTATAAGTATACAAACGTACAAACGTACAAACGTCAGAATGAGTCACAGAAAAAAGGCAGCAGGTAAGCGCAAATTAATAACAACCAAGGAATGCTCAGAAGCTATCAAAAGCCGAGGATATAGTAATATATTTTATTAGAAGTTTTGGACCCATTACAATTGATTAGATATATAAAAAGAATCGTCCTAATGACCCCACATTAAAAGGCAGCAAGTGTAACACATCCATAATCCAGTAGCGACGAAACAAAAAAAGGTTACTATTCTCTCTGTTCTATAAAAAAATAAGATCCAATAATTAGATAAAGATAGATATACAATGTATTTCTTGGAAGTAATTACTAAAGAAAATTAAGTATAAATTTTAACATAATGAGATATAAATTATAGATTACAAAAATGTTATTCTCTTCATAAGTGTTGGAAAGCGATACACCTCTGATGAAAAAGGCATAGTCCATAGAAGCCGTAGGTCTTCCAAGAGGCACAAGATTAAAGGTTCTACGAGACCTAGAAAATTTTAGTTTTCTAAAAAGGTATAATGGTTGTTGAGTAGTAATAATCTTATACATTGACAGACAGGCTCTGTAATCATAATAACTCATCAATGAGCATCTGAAAATTACATCAGAATACATGGTCAAAACTCCTCAACGCAACTAAAAGCTTTCGTTTAGACTCATAGCTTATAGAGGTAAGCACAGTATAACCATACGTAAAAAGAGGAACAAGAAGAATTTTAACAAGGCGTAATCGCAAATTTTGGGGAATTATATTAGAAAGTTTCCAGAGTTAATTCGATATTTACAGTACGTATGATATAAGGCCCCCTTAAAAGAGGCACGCTGAATCTTAGCTGAACATCATCAGCAAACATATTACAATCACCAACAGCGCATGAGTAGGGAAGATCGTTTATAAATAAGGAAAACAGCAGTGGACCTAGAATTGAACCTTGAGGAACACCATAAGTCAAATCAGAAAACGATGAACTTACTCCATCGATGCAAACCATTTGAGTTCCACCCTGCAAGTATGAGCGTATTAAGTTTACAGCAGAAGCCGAAAACTTGAAATAGTCGCGTAGCTTAGAACATAGTTGATCGTAGTTAACGCAATCAAATGCCTTTGTAAAATCAAGGAATAGTAGATCCCTTAGGTGTTTTATTTTTAGTAGCGCAGTAGTGGTGCTGTGATTGTGTCTAAATCCAGATTGTTTATCAAATAACAAATTGTTTGTTGAAATATGATTGTTCATTTGTTCTTTCAAAATAAATTCCATACATTTGGATATGGCAGGCAGAATGCTAATTGGTCTAAGGTCGTTAAAAGTTTTAGGCAACGAAGTTTTTGACATCTTGTTTCCAAACAAAATGGGTCTGGAGGCCGTGTTGCGATTACCGCCGTTCTTCCAGTCTACTGTCGCTGACAAATACCCCGTTCCGCATATTCAGGACTTTACACAAGGCCCTTGTACCAGCTAGCGGCTCAGTGAGCTTGCGTGGAAATGTGTGCCTATAAACTGGAATATTTCCTTTGGCATGCTCTCGCAGATAATGGAAAATGTCGGATTGTCCAAACTGATCCATATGCTCCCATCTGCTTT
>JANSTU010044479.1:0-10605 GCA_027564075.1 Bolitophila hybrida | reverse complement strand
TATATATCAAATATGTTTGTAGACAATTTAATGTGAAACTTCATAAGAAATTATTACTGGTACTTCTAAATTTTCTATTGGATCTTGATTTAGCCTAGACAACAAAAGGTAACTTATTATTTTTCATCATCGAAAATATTTTTTGATAAAAGTAATATACCTGATATTGTTTGAAACATTCCATTAAAACAATATACCGTTTTTCTTTTATTTTCCACCGAAATTGAATCATTATATTTAAATATACTTCTACACTATTTGTTTACTTAATGCGCATTTATAAATATTTGTATTAAATAATAAAATCAATTGTATTATTCACTATAATATCACTTATTTTAAATTTACTTGTTTTTAAACAAGTTTTTATTGCAATTCCACATGTTTTTCTGTCAATTTTGGACATAACCGAGTACTGCCATTATTATCAATTGAATAAAATAATAAATAAAAATTAATAAAATCCATTTTTGAGACAGAGATTTTCAAATTACGTAGTAAATTCAAATTAAATCCAGGTTGAAGGTTTTTAATAGAAATTTATCTTGTATACGTATAAGTATTACTTATTCGACTTAAAATTAATGCTTTGGGCAATTTGTTTTTCACATTCATTGTAATTTATTTTTTTTGGTTTTATCATATTTGCAAATGTTTTTGCATTATCATAAATATTACTTAGGTAACTTATCGATTTGTTTAGTTTTAATTTATGTCTAAGATTATTGACTTGAACGACGAAGCCGATACTTGCCTCTTGCTTGTAATAGTTTTGTGCTGTAGCTTAGAAGAAATGGTTGTTTTTTTTAGTTTACGGTTTACATTTTCATAAAATAAAATATTTTTTTGCATTTTTTCAAACAGTTTGCAACAATAATCAGATTTTGTAAATAAGTGTTTGGATGATTCCACTTTCTTAAATAAAACAGTTTCTTCTAGTGAATGATCAGTCTGGCTTGTGGTCCACTATATGTATTTTTTTATAAGTGAAAGATCAAACACGGCGTCGTATATGTCATCGGTATAATTACTCTGAAAAATCGATAAAACATCAATTAGATTTAAATGGATCAAATATATTTATGTACTTTACAAAAACCAAAATAGTTTTTCAAAGTTTTAGAACATTTAATATTTATATATAGTGATTCAGTTATCGTTAGAAAAAATCTATCTTATACTTAAGAGCGGGGTAAGGTATTAACATTTTTTTTATATTTCTTTTTATTTAACTGAATGCATATTTCAAGAGTATTGTGTCAAAATTCTCCGAGATAATAGATTAGATAATAGATAATAAAAAGATTTTAACTGTGTCGTCAAAAAAAAACAGCTTTTTTGCAAAAAAAAAAATACTTTACCTCGCCCTTAATTATATATTATTATTAAAAAAAATACCTACGATCCATGATTGCAATTTTAAACGGAGTGAATATCATGATGATCATAAGAGAGCGTTTCTTCATCAGTCTTAGTAACATTGTCGGATATTTGTCCACCACTAATATTATTAATATTTATATTTACACTGGTTGTTTCTTGTCAATCTAAACGTATATTACAATTATTTACATCTATTAAATTGTTTGGAATCGTGATTTCTCCACCACATTGAATATTATTCACACTGCTGGTTTTATCAATTTGTCCGTTCAAATTACTTTATTATTATTTACCCTATTTACATTTATTGCACTTGTTTCAGCGACTTGTTCATGTTGTCATATAATTTCCACCCAACTTAAGAACTTGTCGGTCTAAACTTTTATTAATATAAGTTACACTATTGACTTGCCCGAACTTTGTACTCATGTTTCTACATGGCAGAGCTTTTTTCTGTTTTTTTTCCTAATCATGTCTGCAGTGAAATGTATCACAAATAAATAAATTGTCTGATGCAGTTTTATTTTCACAAACAGAATCGCATATAACTCGTAGTTTTGAATATTGTCCTCGATATCTGAAAATTAAACGAGACGGATCTATTCTTCTCGTTTTTTTGCATACCAAGCATTTGCGACCATCAAATTGCATACAGTTCATCAAAAAATTAAAAAGAATTCATAGAAAAAAGGTTATTTTCAAAAAAAATATATAAAAAACAAATATATTTTTTTGATATTGATTTCGGGTTTTCTTCTTTTAAGCTGTGAAAATTAATTAAAGTGTATATTAAAATCTCTAAAATCGGTTGCATAATTTATTGTATAAAACCCTTTGAACCATTTCACATATAATGAAAGAAACCAGAAAGGGATACAGATATATATTAAATTAAACAATTATTCGTCGAATAGAATTCGATAAGGAAATTTATCAAATACTGGAGCTGTTACTTTGGTTGTGACATCCGATATTGCATTGTCCATAGCTTCATTCATCTCCTTGAACAACATTCTCTCATTCTCATTTATTATTTAGTTCACATTATCACTAATGACCTTGTCGTTGAGCAAATTTGTTAAACTTATGACCATTCTGCAAAATTGAAACAAGTTAAAAATGTTTTTTTACATATTCAGGTCGTATATATAATACTTTTCAGTGGAAAAATGAATTCGATTTAAGTTTAGTTTCACGTGCACTTCGCCGTCCTTCGTATATGTAGTTTTCTCCATTTTCAAGATAGATTGTCTGAGAACGCACATACATTAGTTTTATATGAATATTTTGTTATGCAATGTAATACTTACAGTACTTTAGTACGGCCTGACCTTCGCCGCTAATCGGTAGGAGCAGAAATTTACTGTCAAGTTTGTATGGTCCTTCAATAGATATTTATGGGTTGAACAGTTTTGCTTCTAGTTTCTAGTTTTGTAGTCGGGTCTTTATCAAAGCCACTAAAAATAGTTTTTAGTCAAATAATGCAAAAATCTTGTATGTAAAACGAACATGATCTCAGTAACAATAAAATCGCTGAATCCATAATATGCACTGTTTTTGATGTGAAAATTCATGTTTACTGGTCCATTACCTCCCCGCGAAAGTTGCATTTTTGGCACAGGCAACGGATCAAAAATCTGCAAGTTTAGTTGCGGGATATCCGTCTTTCCTAGTTTAAGCATACGGTTTGTCGCCTCTTGCACACACTGTCTGTCACTGTATTTACATCGCTTCAAAAAATCAGTTGCTAACAAGTATATCCAAAACGAATTTATAGTATTTTAAATGATTATACAAGTAAAATTAATGTTCAACACTAACAAAATGTGTCTGCAATCACAGATTTCTGCAAGACAAACACCACAATGAACAGCATACAGAGAACTTTTTCTAATCCGTTGAATGTGTCCATGATTAAATAATTTTACAACTGAAATTAAATGAAACTATCCCTAGATAGTTTTTCTTGCAACTTATTGCATTTGTCGATATAATTCGTTTTATATACGGTTATATTCGTAAAATTCAAACATAAATATTTATACATTTATTAGAATAATCGTTTGTATCTAAAAGAGTGGAAAGTTATATAAAAACTATGCAAATTTATTTAATTTTTTAAAAATATAACAAGAATAATATATGAATAAAGAGTTTCATAACTTTTACTATACATCTGCTAAAGTGGTTCTCCTTTTTCTCACGATTTTAAATGTGTGTATTAATAAGAAATTACTAATTAAATGATTGAGTGAGATATTTAATCTGTAGTTTTTCTATTCATTAGAAAGAAAACATTGTATTATCTTACAGGCCTTGCCTTGCACCTACCGTACTCCTCATTATACTAATTAAATACTCTCATGATCTTAAATATTTACATCTACACAAATTAGTGATTTAATAAATTAATGCAATTAAAAGTGTGTATTTAAAAAAAGAGTATTTTTTATTGTTTCAATATAAAGTACTTAAAATGTTCTGAAACTAAACTTGTGAAGTTCTGCATCTTATTCTAATTAAAATGCCATTTTCCGAAGATGTGGTTAACATAGCTGCCAGCTTGGGTGTGAATGGTATTTCTGCAGGTAGGATCTCAAAGGTTCGTACAAGTTTTGAAATTACCGTACGTAGTTCTAAATTGGCAAATCGTTGACCTAAATAAGATAAAATATTTAAATATCTAAATACAATAATTCGTTTGGATATTTTAAGCTTTACCTATACAATTCCGAGCACCTGCACTGAAAGGTACATACTCGTATGGATTCTTGTTGGCACGAGCTTCAGCAGTGAAACGATTCGGATCAAATGTTTCCGGGTCGTGAAATACCTTGGGATTGTGACCCATGGCAAACAGAAGAATTGTTATTGATGCACCCGCAGGTACAATTTTACCATCTATTTGGATAATTGAAAAATAAACAGAATCTAATTGAATAAATATAAAAAAAAAATGGTATACTCATTATTGTCTGCTCTTTAGTATTTCGACCAATTAACGATACGCTTGGTATTAATCTCTGTGATTCTTTGATAAATAGATCCAGGTACTTCATGTCCTGTATTTCGCCGTAGGTGGCATCCCGATGCATATCATGACCGAAAATATTCTGTTGTTCTTCGTACACCTTTGACTGCTCTGCTTGGTGAATTGAAAGATGATAAAGTTCAAATGAAATAGCAGCAGAAGTCGTGTCATGACCCTTTATAAAAAAGCACAATAGAAATGCTTAAATTTCTATTGAAATAAATACCGCAAAAATAAATGTCGACACTTCATCGATAATTTCGTTGTCATGCAAAGTCATGCCATCTTCAGAGGCCGTCAGCAAAGTATCCAAAAACACCAACCGATTCTTTTTTGATGCAATGCCCTCTAACGTTAGATATTTTTTACGTTTTTCGACAACCTAAATATCGAATGAATTAATGCAAACAGTTACAATTTAAAAACAATGCTTCTAGACACCTCTTTGTTGAAACCGTGCAAGACTTCCAGCGCTTTTTTCTGAATTTTACATTCATTGGAAAACGGGTATAGAAGGTCAAATCGTTTCCATGCGCTAAATATACGTTGGATAACGCAATAGCTATTGCTAAATTATTATTTATAGAATCCAGAATTAGATATAAAAATATTAGTTTTAATATCAAATAATGTGTACTTACTCATGGAATGCCTTTACCAGTTCCGAATCAGGATTCTTTAGAGCGTTTACCTTAACACCCATGGCTGTTTCTAATGTAGTGATTTTCAAAAAAATTAATTTAATATTTTATTATTTATTAAATATATCTAACCACATATAATATCCAGTGTGGCTTTGTTAACTATGCTCTGCACGTCAAAGGTACTTTTTTCGTTTGCATAAAACTTTAAATGTTCAGCTAAATCATTGGCGCCCTTTACGATAATCACGTGAAAGTCAATTAACACCTTGAAATGGAACGATGGCGTGATAAGCTTTCGATGTTTATACCATATTTCACCGTTGCCTGTAACCAGACCGCGTCCCAGCCATGGTACTGAAAATCTGTAATCCATAAATTTTTCCTGGAACGCTTTATTTGTCAGTACAACCTGGTTTAAATACGATTGTTTACATAAAGTTGTGTTAATAGGTCATTGTGGAAATAAATAATATACACGTCAAACAATTTCAAATCTTTGTATTATCTGCCTTGGCAAAAGACTATACATGCATATCAAATGCATTCTACAGTCTTTTACAGACATACTTTTTCTTTACGCGTTCAGAAATTTTTTGACGGGATTCTACTATATACTAGCTGATAATTCACCTCAACGTCCTTCGGATCGGAAATAATAATAAACAACTGCGGTCCAAACCATGCTCGAAACGCCTGAAAATTATATTCCCTTACGCAGGACAACATACTTTGTAGATAGTCTGAGAAAAACATTTCAATTATAACTTTATCATAAAGTATAAAGAATTTTATATAAATTATAGTCTAGTCCAACCGTGAGGATTGTTGCCAATTTGATGTCCATTTCCGATGATTGGCAAAGCTCGCTTTCCCAAAAACTTTTCACTGTGACGCCATACGTCTATATATCCTATGACAAGATATTTAGAAAACCACAACGTCGCACATAGTATCGCCAAAAGTATAATCATTTAAAAAACGTGCACGCAACACAACAGCTCAAAGTCAAATGAGATTGATGTTGCCAGAAGCAGCGGCTAAATTAAAGATTTGAATGCTAGAAGTGGCAATTCGTACGTGCGTGTTTTTGCAAGCAGTGTCAACCCATAGTTGTCTAGCGGCCTTCATAAAATCGGGTCCGGGTCAGATGCTCGAACGTTCAGATGCGCGAAAATAAAAAAATTTGACTGGCGTAAGTACACAAGTTATGTTAAAAAATGTTTGAGCAAATGAACGATCGAACATCTGATCTGCTCCTTAAAAATAGATACATATTTTTTTCGTAATATCTAAACATATACATTTTTTATTGATTTATAAAAATAATAATAATAATTGTCCTAATTTATTATGAAAACAAATATTTACTTGAAATAGTAAAGTACATTAGATAATTGGATATAAATGGGTTAATATGTTCTTGCGAATAGAGTGTCCACTATATGTCCACTGTGGCACCGCACGCATGCGCAAAATTACCTAACTAAAAAAAGTGTGCGTGCTGATAACATTTAACCTATACACCATCCACAGTGGACATGCTATTCGCTTTACCACGTGCTGTGCAAAAACAAAACCGCTTCGATTATCATCGGCCATAATATAATCAATCTTGTTGAAAAAAAAACGATTTGTCTAACTTGAAGTTTGTTTAATATAATTAAAAAAAACAACAGAAATGTACATTACACGCACGGATCCCATCAAAACATAGCTCAGCTTTAAATACTTTTTTCTGTCAGAATTTGTTTTCATTTTACACATTGAATTAGTATTTATATATGTATTGAAAAAATTAAAGTTCCACATACAAAAACCGTATTTTCAGAATTGTAAATATAATATATTATACCTTTTTCTTCTTTTTTACTATCGCCACATGTTGGAATTTTTGGTATTATTAAGTCTTATTATTTGTACTGTCCTGCAGAAAAAATCGCAGTCAAATAATTAATTAAAACTCTGTGTTTACAATTGTTTTTGAGCAATATATATATATGTTGTTAGATAGATTTATTTTGAAGTCGAAAATACAACTTTCGTGGCACGCAGGCCATCATAATATTGGCCAATTATGACAACCATAGCTATAGCCGAGTGGGTTTACGCGTTGGCCTGGCTTATGGGAGGTCGCCGGTTCAATACCGGTGTGAACCCGTAATGGTCAATGAATTTGGTGTGCGGCATCGGAATACAGGATCTATTGAGAGATGTTTATTGATCCTCGTGTGTAGGTCCGTCATCTTCTTCCGAGAACCAGTTTGTACTCTCAACGAAGGCTGTGATACTCTTGAGACTTGATTATTTGATGACATCGATTGTAGTTACTGGTGTGCCTAGGTTCACATTTATGTTCCTTTTTTTAGTTTTGGGCACCGACAGAGAAAGTGTTCCAGTGTTTCGTTGTCCATGTTATAACTTCTGCATAATGGTGAATCTATTGCTCGGATTTTGTGGAGGTGAATTCTAAATATTTATCAATTTTTTAAGCTTACGCTTGCCAGTGTTAATTAAGAAAAGATACTCAAATTTGTTAAGTTTACTAAATATAGATTTAGCTTAGCGTATCAAGTGACTCACATTTCAATGTATGAAGTTTATTCATGTGTGTCTGTATGGTAGTTCTCCTGTAAGATCGGAAGATTCCCAAAGCTGGTCCGGTCCGATTAAAGGAGTTTCGGACCCTTTGCGTGCCAGTTTATCGGCAATTTCGTTTCCTAAAAAGCCTGAATTGCCGGTGATCCAGAAGATCTCTACTGATTTTTTTAGGGCTAAAAGATCAAGTGTGGACTGGCATTCTTTTACCAGCTTTCATTTTTGTTTTTGTTATTTGGTTATGAAGAAGATATATATCTCTGCTTAAAATACTGTTGCCCCGTGTTTTACCAAAATATCTGCGACACTGGCAGAACGCTTTAATAGATTTGTTGGTCTTTGTCTCAATATGATTGCTAAAAAGAAGTTTCCTGTCCAGGATAACTCCTTATTATTTCAATTCAGCTGTAGGCTTCAGTGTTTCATTGATATTGGATATTTGCTTAGTTCATACTTTCTTTTAAGTGAGAAGAGAATTAAGTGCTGTTTTTGACAGACACTCCATTAGAGTCACAGCAAATTGTACGGTTCTGCAGCATGTTGATCATCCATTTGATTTTCATGTCGTCAATTCCGAACTCGGATTGCTTACTTCCGCTTGTTTAAGCGATTGGAAGTTCATTTTATTGAAAGCTCCCTCTATGTCTAAAAATACTGTGAAAGTTTGTTGTTCGAAGTGAAAGAACTTTTCAATGCGCGTCGCTGCGCGTTTTTCGTGTAGCGGAATATCTCTAAGATATCACTGCATTGTGAAGAGCGGTTTCGACTGATTTTCCCGTTAAATATGCGTGTTGCATCTTACTTAAGAGTTTTTGGTGTAACGGAGTATTCCTTATTCCTTCTTTTGAGTGTTTTCAGTACAAACGATGTAAGACTTATTGGGCGCAAGGAGCTTGCTGAGTTGTAATTGTCTTTGCTGGTTTAGGAATCAAATCCAGATGAGTTTCACTGAGTTTGGATAAATATCATCCGGTCCTGGCTGGTTTAAAAAAGTACACGGCCTACTTTATTCTATCAATATTGATTATGGTGGAGGCCAAGCTCCAGATTTGATCATGGTTTACATTAGTGTTGGTAGGAGTATGAATATTAAATATTCAATTTGTGAAGTTTCAGAGTATCGGTGTGATTTTCCGTGCTTGAACCATCGACGAGCAATACAGTTCCAAACTTGGCATATTTATCTATTGAGAACGCATTTGTGCTACTTCTTCACAAAAGGTTTTCCAAGAGTTTATTTGAGCTGTTCTTATCACTTTTTTATAAAGTCTTTTTGCCTGAAGTATTTTATCGTAGAAACGCTCATGGCGTGATTTAACTTTGTTTTCTAGCCGTCTAGCTTAAGCGTGTTTCTCTGATTGGACAGCTTATATTGAAGGATTCCAAAACAACATTTGAAATATCTAAATTATCAATAGTGAGTGGCATATTCCTAGGAAGATTATGATTATCAACTGTTTCCCGATAGGGACCCCAGTCACATTTCCTCGGGTTTCTATGATCAGGTAAGTTGATAATGATTTCTGAGCTTTAGTTAACACGACGAGACACGACCATCTGTGATAGAATTGGCAAGACAGCTTGTACCTAGGGTGACGTCAATTACCTCTGTCCTTACTCTTGTTACAAAAGTAGGTTCGTTCCTTACGTTTAGAACCACTAGGTTGGTTTTTGATAAATATTCTAGAAGTTAAAAATTAATAACCGGGGATTGTAATTGATTACTCCATTCCACTGCCATGGCTCTTGGATAAGAGCCATATCTATCTGCTCACTAGCCATGACAGCTCTGTTGTTACTCATAATGTTAAATGAGATAGTCAACTTGCCGCAGGCTACAAATTTAGCGCACACCGCATAATTTAATTTTGCTTTCCAAAATAATCAAAATCGCCCTCCGCCAAATTTATTTCTGCACAGGCAACTATTTAAAAAAAATCTTACTAATTAATTTAAATGTGAACTGTAAAAGTTACAAAATTGAACTCCAAGTTCGTTGAAAACACCTTTTTGAATCACGCTTAGGGAAAACAACCCTTGGGAATGGCGGATAGTGGATCGTGGAATAGTACCATGTAAAGCTTCTGATTTCGATTTCGGTGTTTGTTTTTATAACTTTTACTGTGTATTCTTCAATTATTCATTATGCATTTTTGCATTTTCTGTCATATTTTGTTTGCTTTTTTATGTGAGCAATAATTTTTTTTCTGTGTGATTTAATTTTATTTGTGGTGTGCTTTTTCTCGTTGAGCATATATATATATATATTACCCTTAAAAAATTCGGTAAAATTTAAAAGATACTAAGATTCATGTCGTTTTTATATCTGCAATATGATTGAATAGTATCGTTTCGAACAAAATAGTTGAAATGGTTTTTTAGTTTTTAGAAATTATAAAAAAAAGATCAAACGGTAGCAGTAGAGGTTGTGGTGTAGGAATTTATGTTCGTAAGGGTCGAGAAATATGTAGATTCTCAGGTGGTGTATAAGCTTAGTTTTTATTGGTCGAATTGCTATTTCGTTATACCAAATATGTTGTCACTGGATAATTTCTTAAATTCATTGAATGACATTATGTGTATTATGATGATGTTCTTCTTGCAGGTGATTTTAATATAATTTAATATAAATATACGCTCTGGCATCTCGGACTCGGGTCGACGATCTATATATGTATGTATATTGACATAGCCATAGCCGAGTGGGTTAACGCGTTGGCCTGGCTTAGTGGAGGTCGCCGGTTCAATTCCGGCCGGCAGACCGAAGTGTTTTTTTAATGTCCCACAAGGGATTACAGGATCCCATAAGATGAGTGATATTGACTATTGGCATATGGCATATTATAACTAAAAATAAGGCTCTTTATTCAATGCATTATAAAAAGAGTTACAGTGATCGGATTTAGTTCAAATATGCGCCGTTTTATTCGATAATCTGTTTCCATCTAGACG
>JANSTU010044468.1:0-10605 GCA_027564075.1 Bolitophila hybrida | reverse complement strand
AAAATATATTTTGATGAATAAATAAAAAAATCTGTGTTTTTTTTAACAATTCCCGGTACTTTTTATACAGAAGGTATTGCAAACAATTATTTGATAAATATTCAAAACTGCGTGGAATTTGTTTGAAAGTGTGTAAAAAAAAGAAACCATCGATAAAAAGAAAATCTAACTGGTGTGGTGGTTGTCCCATTTCTTTAATTTATTTTTCCAACTTTTGGATGAGTACCGACTTAACAGTCTTATTAATCGAACCATCTATATAGCATAGTGATATGGGAATAACTGTTAAACAGGAAACAGAGTACTTTTCAAGATTAACGTTTGTGTCTAGTGATAAACTCGATGTATTTTATTTATTAACTTTCTTTAGAAAACGTCTATACCCGATTTAAGCTAGGTAGGTAGGAAGCGTTAAATTATATTATTTCCGTAATCCTTAAATGATTTCATTCAAAATGAAAAATGTGACTCGCCAATTTTTTAATGTCACGTTTAAATCGTCAGATTATTGAAATGTTGCATATAATTAACTCACGTTACCTTTCATAACTGGGACAAAGGTTTCCCTCGCTTTCTCTCTTAGTTATTCTGGGCTCCCCTATTATAAATAAAAAAATAAAAATATATAAAATAAACATATAAATTAAAAAAGTCATCATGAGTTTTTGGTTTTTTCCATCTCATACAGAACATAATTGTTCTGCTAGCAAGGAAGGTCCTCTAAATGAGCCATTAGGCCTAATGTCGTTTTAGCCAAATGAACCGTTTAGCCGAATGGTAATTTAGCCGAATGTTCATTTAGCCGAATGGTCGTTTTGCCGAATGGGCCATTTGGCCGAATGTTGTTTCACTGCGATACAATAAAATTATAGATACTTTTTTTTATTTGGTAAGAAGAACATTTTAACGATTATATATAATTATATTATATTATAAATATAAGAGTATATATATCATATCAATGTGCGTAGCTAAAGAACACTTCAAATCAAACAAAGTAAATAAATATAGTATAAGAAATGAGATCACTCGCATTTATCGCAGATATTTGCTCTTTAAGATAGTTGTTTTTCTATATATTTATTCCTGTGTAAGTAATGATAAAAATATTGTGTAATTTTGCAGAGTACAGGTAAGTCTTATTCTATACATATTGCGCGATACAAACCCCAGCTAATATTTTTAGAGAAGCCACATGAATGTGTTTTGTGCAAAAGGCGGATAATCACATACACATATACAACATATATACAATGTTTAAAGAATGTTTACCTGCTGTGAAATAGAAATAGAAGACCAAGCTCGTACTAATCGGATTAGTGCCCGGTGAGAGAGATTATCTAGTTAAAGAGGTGCAATATTGATTATATATGTATGTAAGTAGTTTTCAGTGACCTGACATTATTTTGGAATTTTAAATAAATTCTGCTGTAAATCCATTTTAGGACTATTTTTAAACACCCTCAAATCGAATTAAAACAATATTGAATTACAAAAATCTTACACTGCACAAAATATTACAATTCCTTACAACAAACTGGTTTTTCCTTTAATAAATTACTCTTTGCAGCACGAGACGTCGATCATTCAAACATTTCCCAAAATCTACCATCACTGTCCCAAAAAAAACACCATTTTTAATTTTTTTTTTAAACAAGCACATTCTTACGCAATTCTCGCGAAGCTCTTACATAATTACCTCAACACACAAGCGTCTTATCTTCCACACGAATCGGAAGTACTTACTTACTCACGCGCAGAAGTCGGAGAAGATCTGCGCGAGCGCGCCTGCGAATTAATTACACAATTTTGAATAATAATAGCCTGAAGAAGAGCGATTGCAACGTCTCAGCGGCATTATTAAAATATGAACATATGATCATATAGGAAGACATTTGCGTTCGCGCGTTCTTTTAACGAGATATACGTTCACAAACGTTTTGCGTGTGCGAGTCTTTGATGTCCGCTTACGCTTGTATATAAATATGTAGATCTCGTTGGCAGATATCGCAAAGTTTAAATTTGCATATTTGCTCGCATATTATAAATTCGGGGTCGCGGAACCTATACACCATGCCCAGGCGCAATGAAACAAGTGCACTTGATAGGAGCTCACGTGAATTTTTCAGTAGTCGCACTTATTTACGGATACTCGCGCATGAGCTTAACCCAAATCGAGAGCATTGCGTTTTAAGAGTGATTTTTTTGCTGTGACTCAATAATGAGTGTATTATTTATTACTAAGAACGTAATTGTATTTATGGCTAAGTCGTCGCGGCACATCATGATTTTAACGCGAAGAGTCAATAAGATTATTTATGAAGGGGCTTCGTTAAAACGGTGTTATTACTAATTAAACAAATAGCACAAGAATATTTTATTAAGTATATTACGATGATTTTCCTACATTAAAGTCGTTGGGAAGTTATAGCACTTAAAACTTAAAATAAGTAATACTACTTGGATGTGTTTCTATGATTTTTTTTAAATTATCAATCATAAAATTATAAACAAATTAATTGTTTAATATATTTTGTATGTAAAAAATGAAGGAAAACAGGATAATTCATATTTTTAAGGAAACTAAAGGGAAGTGTAACTTTTAAAATAAATATAGAATGAAATTATTTTTAAATTAAATGTATGTTTGCAAACTTAATTATAGCGGTGTAACTGAAGAGACAGTAGCTTTAGAAGTACAGTTATGTTTGATCTGCGAAAAAAATTCAATTAAAATCTTACAAATAAAACAATTTGTAGCGGTTTTTTAAAAGAAAGACTAGTCCTTGATTTTAGGATTTCCCAAAATAAATCTTATTTCTTCCTCTTGGTCTCCAAACAATGGATTTTGTGTGCATTTTGCGTTGGTGGAGGGATTGGTCCGTATTTTTTTTCGAAAATGCAACTGGCAGCTCTATCACGCCGTTGGCAAGTACTGCTTACGGATGGGAGGTCCCCGATTCAATTTCCGGCATATCTAATTGTTTTTCGAATGTAGCACTTTAAATCAGTAGGTTCGCCTATTTCTGATAAACGGGACATTGATGCTATCAATTTACATACACACTCGCACCCTGTATAGAACAATAAGTGTATGATGGCTTTAATGATAAATAGCAAGATAGACCTCGTTGCATAGAGATGTATGCCCTGTGAAGTTGTTTGAGTCAGGTCAGGGCAAATTAAGAGTCGAGGATCAAGGATGTGTTGAGAGTGATAATCACTTAATTTGTATTACATCAAACTGATAGGATTTCTAGCAAATTTGAAACAAGTAGTGTAGCACTTTCTATATCTACAAACATTGTATTGATCGAAACAACAACAACAACAATTATAATGTAATTAAAAAGAACAGTATGACAACTATAATGATTTGGCCTGAAAAAGAAGTAGACGTCATTGTTCCGCGAATGTTATACCAATATAATTGAGGTTTGTGCGAAGTGGAACCCCACGATAAAATGAAAGAATCGGTGTACATGGAAAGAGGTGGTGGTGGCCACTATTTACCAATATCCTTTCGAATATAACTGAGCAAACCGATGACACAGTTGCAATTCACTCCTAGTCACTAGAGCTCTGTTGTTAACCAGATATTCAGACAGTCCCCAATCAAACTCCAGCAGTTAGAGAGATGGAAGGCAACCGAACCTGGACAAAGCTAAGCATTTACCGAGAAAACGGGACGCACCTCGTCGAAGGTTTGCCAAAGCAATACTTCGTTAATCTGCTTGAAGTGCAATGAAAAGTTGCTCCCAAAATATTTCCCATATTATTATATATTATTATAATTAATACTAATTATCAACCATAAATAAACATTAGCTTCCCTTAAGGACAAGGTAAGGTCCTACATTTTTTCATTTATTCATTCACAAAAAATGCCTGTTTTGCACGAATTAACATAAATAACTAAATGCCAAATTAAGCATATGTTTAAAAATTCATCGCTTTAATCTTTGAAATAAATTCATTTGCCCAACAAAATCACACTTTTTAAAAGAATGAAATTAGGTATTTTAAATACTTTTCTCGTGTCTTTTTTTATTGTTACGATAATTTGATATTTACTGAAAATTTCTAACTTATTCTCAAAAAATATTAACTACCAACCAGACAGCTTTTTGAAATATGATGGTAATTATATACATAATCAACTTAGGAAACTCTGAATCTACTTACACTTTCCTGATTGTATCAGCAATATCAACAAGATAATGTTAGTGATCTAATGCAGAAGGTTAGGCCAGTGGGAGTCAAATGGGGACTATAACCTAAAACTGCATATTGGATGTACAAATATAGTGATACCTTCATTTGCGGCAATCGTATGGTGGCCAAAAGTTTGGCTAATGTCTGTCAAACCAAATTAAAACATCTACAAAGAGTTGCATGCATTAGTGTGACTGCAGAACTGCCCCAACGCCATCTATCGAAATGCTTTTGTATTTACATCCACTGACTCTATTTATAACAATTAAAAATGATAAAAAAAAACATTATATTAAATTGTTTGAACTTATTGTAAGAGATTAAAGAGAATATATATGCAAAGAATAACCCTTAACAATAGCCAATAAGTTCTAAAACTGAAATGTATTATTTTTGTAATTTAAAATCATAATTTCTTAGTACTTCTTATATTTTAAATTAAAAAACTTAGAATTTTGGTTATAAAAAATGTCCGATTTGCGCGTGAACAAATCATATTATTTTATCGTAGGAGGAGTCACCATTGCAGTATAATAGTAATAAGAGGAATACAGTACATACCGGTTGCTGAATCCTCTTCAATTGAAAACATAAATCGATGTTAAATCTAAGAAGGGAGAACTGGTCTTCCCCTCGGTGTACATTCTGCAACGACCAGGCAAGACTCTGCACTACTCTACGTTGTACTCCACATTGAACCGACAATTATGGATATTCTCATAACTAACTACTCTATAAGAACATCTGACCTGGAATTAATAAATGAGCTTTCTTATGACAACCTAGCCGTGTGAACTGGTCACGCACTGTAGCCTCATGCTTTATACCGTAATTTCGAATGAAAACTGGAGAAGGTAGATGTACCCAAATATTGGCACGCAAAACATATACAAGAATTTCGAGTTTCGAGTATTTGGTATAAATAGTAGCCGATGGGCGCTCATTCAGTGTCAGTCAGGCAATTAGAGCAGACGTGTATTAGACAAGCTCCGTAAAGGCAAAACAAATACAATCAAATTAAGTAATCAAATATATTGTTTTTACATGGCGAGTATATATTACGTTTATCTAATATTAGGAATAATTTACATAAATGATAAATCATTTTAATTTCTAACCATCAAATTTATTTCGTACGTACATTATGGTTAGTTTACAGTCTCCCAGTGTAGATAGTAAAAATCTAGAAATAGCACAATCTAGAATAGCACAATTTAATTTAATTCGATTGAGATTTCGTTTCGATGAAAAACGATAAATATAAATTTTGAAAATCAATTTTCTTCAATGTGAGAAGCAAAAAAAATGATAATTTTACTAGAAAAATTAGGATACCCAATTTGTTGAATGTGGAGGCTGTGTCTGGAATTGGAACTGAATTATTAATAATAAAAATACTTATCTGAAAAAGAAAACAATTTTGTAATTTAGTTTATTATTTAAAACAAATACACGATGGTTTGAAAATAATTTAATTTATATTTTTTAATAAAAGTCCAAATTTCGATTTGCGAATTGTCGACTTTTCATACTGTTGTTTCGAAGCTGCAATGCATAAAAGTCCTTCGCAAAAATACTGTTCTCAACTGCAGCCGTCGGACTCAACTCAACGCTAAACTGATTCTTACGTTCCTGTTTAAGCGGTGGCGATCTCTGTGCAAAATTCGGCGTTGGGTACAAGCTGAGACTCTCGATCTGGTCATTCTTATGTTGTGGTACCAGCTGATGCTTTTTCGTCAAGGTACGATCGACGACAGCCAGTGCATCATTTCCGTACAAAAGTTTATAAGCGTCCGTATTTACGATCGTAATCACCTGAAATAGAGCCACAACACAAGACCATACATAGAACAGCAGCACTGCGTCCGATTATCGCATCAGCCAGAAGACAAAGAAACATCAGAAATTATATTCTGCGCATAATAAATATATCGACTTACATAGTACAAAACCACCAGCCACCGTAACTGCAATTAATGTTCCCAGACTGAACTGCTTCTTCAGCACGATCATGCCGAGTAAATGCAGTGCGACCAGACCAATAAGTCTCACCAGCTCCAGCACAATGTAGGGCAACAATAACCACTTGTAAATCTGAAACACACAATATTTCAGTTTTATCTTATACACGCGTATCAATTCCAATAAAATATAATAATAATAATAAAGATACTTATATTATACAATATTTTCTTCTATAAAGCCGATATTATTTATATTATTATTTCATAAATTGCGCACATTGCCGCGTGTTATTGCTTAATTTCGAGCATGGAACATAATGAAATACGCACCGCAACCGCACATTGAAAATATATACACAATACGTAATTGAAGTATATATAATATTTTATATATAAAACATAATATTGTTGTTATTTCTGAGCTGCGCCACTAAGAAACTCGCGCTAGGTCGCAATATTTCTAGGTTTTATGAGTAATATTTGTAGCTCTGATCGTGGACAAAGGTATTCTATATATAATCTATATTTATTGTATATATGTAATAATGTGCGCACGCGCGCATACGCGAATTATTGCACAACACATGTCGAACGCATTTTAATATCGACATGTTTAATTGGAGGTTTGAGCGCGCGAACGTCTACTAACTTATACCTATTAACTACGAGTACTTGCGCACATGTTACTAAGATTATAAAATTAAGTGCCGGAAACGCACAGAGTATTTTATTTTGAACGTGCAGGATAGATTTCTAATGTATGCACACAGAATTGCATATTTGTAATAATTGCTAATTTCGAATATGATTTGTGCATTGCGCGCTTTTTGTCGGTGTATGGGATTACCACATTATCAGTTGTAGTATGAATGTCTTGTAATCGTTAGATTCTCTCGGTGGAGACATTATTAAGTCAGTTTGGTTATAATTCTATAACACATCCTCCTGAGCCTGAGGTCATCGATTCATGGAGATTGTGTTGGTTGCAATCTGAATATTTAATGAAATATTGTTCTTATGGGAGGCAATTCTAATATTTTACAAAACATTTTAAATATGTGAGATTTTTCTGGCGAAATTGTTGATGTAAAAGTAGATACAGTAGATATGTTATATACACAGTTATAGAAGTATAGACATAAAATTATGTTAAATGTTTCTTAGTTTAGAAATATTGTTGATTTTATTGATAAACTATTGGAATTAGCCAATCAGAGCTTTAGTTGGTTCATCGTGTGCAGTCCACTCGGATGAGTGTCGATTGGACTTCGTGTTTTTTAATATGAATTTCAATAAAATCACTGTAGTTTTTACATATATATTAATATTGAATATCAATCATATAATCATAAAATATGTAAACCGATGTTTTTTTATAACTTAAGAAATATTATTTGTTAGTTCTAAATAAATCATTATCCAATAAACATATAAATAAGTCTGAATTCAACCATTTTCTGTAGATTTCAAACACTTCGGAGTGAAATGATGGAGCCATGTTTCATCCATTGTCACATATCGACGCAAAATGTCGGGTTCATTACGCTTGATCATCTCCAAACTCTGCTCCGAATCATCAACTCGTCGTTGTTTGTGAGCTCGCGCGGCACCCACTTTGCGAAGAGCTTTCTCATACACAAATATTGAATAATATGATGCTCACGTTCAGTTGATATCTTGAGAGTGCCTGCTATTTAATTCAATTTACGGTAATTCAAAATTATTTTGTGGATTTTCTTAATGTGTTCGTCGGTAACAAACTCTTTTGGGCGTCCACTGCGTTCACTACGTCTAAACTTCTAGTACCGCCATCTATGTGTCAGGCCTATACTAGTTGGCAGATGTAAACTAATGTTAACTTTTCAAATAGCCAATAGCCGTTTACAACAAAATGTCGGCCAAATTGAATTGTTGATATAAACAAAGACATCAATTAAACATCGAATATAATTGAAAATATGATTCTTCGTCACCAAAAAACTGAATTCTTGTCACCAAATTATTTCGTGTCAAGAATGCACTACAGAGGTGTGAATTTTTGTCATTAAATCCCTTTACAACAACAATAACATGAAATACTCGAATTGTGTTTATTTTTTGTGATTTGGTGACAAAAATGCACTAATCGGTAGTGAATTCTTCTCACCAATTAATATGGTGACGAAAACTCACTTGAGAAGAATTCAGTTAGAATTAGTGAAACGATACGATCCGAAGGAACCATTGACAAACGTGCACACGGTGCGCGAATCAATGGAATGCGTTATCGGTGCCCATCGTCACATCAAAATTGACACAGGTCATGAATACGAGTTAGGAAGATATTTCAATATTAGAAGAATTGCTGATATGCGAAACGCAAAACTTTGAATTTAACACCTCGCAATGGGCTTTTGCAAGCTTAAAAGAAACTTTATCTGTCCTGTTTAGAAATCATGTACACATTAATCGGTTTGCTGGCAGACACAATAGATATAAGATATATAGTATAAGTCTATGTGACAGAATAACAGGTTCTTTAAGAATGGCTCATTAAAGTCTACTGCTCGCGCCAGATTATTGCGTTATTGCGACGCAATGACGATTAACTTATAAGCCATTCGTGGCAGGTAAATTTCTTCAGATATTCATGCTTATGTGTTAAAAGAAGATTTTAACATCCACGAAGAATGTTATTTTCAAGCAATCCATAGGTAGTACCCTGAAATTTTAGCAAATTCCTCTTTTTATTTCAATTAAGCTTCACAACTAGTTTTTAGAACTAATTTGATAGAAAATCAATTATTTTCTAGAACTTGATGGGACCAAAATTACTACCTAAGTAGTATGTCAAGAGAGACAAAGAGGTCAGAGGTTATAGATATTTTTATACAATCATATTTGTTTATCTATTCAATACTCATTTTATTTGTATTAATATTATGGTAATATTTAATTCAACAGGAAATTATTGACGGGAACTCACGAACGGTTATGCTGGCAACCATTTTACCGGCCAGTTGTCACCTGGACGAAACCATGGCGACTTTGCGGTACACATGCCATGCCATTGTGAATCGTGTCAAGTTAACGAAGATCCACACGATCGACAGATTTGTGAGCTACGCGCCGAGGTGGAGCGATTGCATGCAGGACTACGATCTTCAGAAGCGACACTCGGTTTTACCATCAAATATTAATTGAATTCCAACCAGACTCGAGTAGTTTGACCATCTAAATAATAACTGGGAACTTATTTTTTCATCGTAATAAAAATAAAATACTTTCCAAATATAAAAAACTAAACTAAACAAACTAACTCGATTATACTCGTAGACATGTCATATAAAAATACCTTATTCTATTCGAGTAGTTATTTCATAATTACGAGGTATTCGAAATCAAGGGATATTTTATGTTTTTCGTAAAATCCGAGTAAATTGTTGTACGGTGGGGATTACTTTCAACGGTGCTAATGACGTCTCTTGATTAATCCATTCGATTGTATTCTTCATGGTCTCTCGTGTTGTACAAATCGGGCGCATAGATTTCTCTTGTTCAAATCCTCGGTGAGAATTGATTGAATAGTCCGGTACGGCATTCCCAAGGTCTTCTGCAATGAATTTACGGTGCGCTTCAATAGATTCCCGTCCGTCTTAAAATCGTTTGTGCCACAGAAAAACAGTTGCTCTAGAACAACAATCACTTCCAGCTTAAACTTGTTTCATCTTTTTGAACGTTTGCGCGGCAGATGTGCCAAGTTTGACATTGTATTTAATTACAGCTCTCTGTTCCATGATGTTTTTACGAAATTATTTGTGTATTACGAGAACAGTTATAACTTTGACAAATTTGCATTTTTTTTATTTTTTATTTCCTAAGGTTGGTAGAGAAAGTCTAGACCTTTCCAAAGTTTATAAATTTGTAAAGATGGTGCTACGAGAAGCAAATTTATGCTCCGAGTCTTAAAGTTCTGTAGCACTAGTTCTGTAGTTTACGACAAAAAAATACAAAATACCAGAGTGTTGTTACCCTTTCAGTTCAATTCTTTAAATTTATGTATCAAATTAAAAAAATATAATCCTTAAAATTATATTGGCTTTTGGTACCTACTAACATATAAGCTTTGTAATTTGTAATTTAAAACTTTAAGTACACTTACTAACCTTATAAGCTCCAAATATCTCAAGGCAACAAGCCACCGAATGCACGGAAAGTGAAATCACAGCAATCAGCAAGAAGGACTCTGCATCTAATATACACAATTAATAAATTAAATATATACATTGTATTTTCATTCGCTTTTGTAATCTCAATTAAAGATTATAAATAATCGCCTATAAAATGTCGCACATAAATCATTAACAAAATATACATATGTTGGTGGCACTTGTCTATATATATATATATATATATATATATATATATAAATATATGTGAACTATGT
>JANSTU010044457.1:0-10605 GCA_027564075.1 Bolitophila hybrida | reverse complement strand
ATATAATTCTATAGGAATCTTTTGACTTTACCACGACCACCTCAAGACGGTCATTGTTGCGGGCCACTGTTGAAATATGCAGGTCTCGTCGGATCGCATCTTTGCTCGCGTGAAAACACGCATTATTACTTTGTCTTGATTTGAAACCGGCTCACATACATATTTACTTTATAATACACACACACCTATACAATTCCATGTTAAGGAGCGCTTTATGAATTTATGTAAATAGTGACGAGTTTAACATAATTAATTGCGGGACAACCACCGCGTGCAATTTAATAATACACGATATATAACTAGATAGGTAATAAGTAGTAGTATAATATGCAAATTTCATATTATTTTATGAATAGCCAACGCGGTGCGGCAGCGCTCGATTGCACAACCGTGTTTTGAATAGATATGTAATAACCTAGTAACTATCAACTATTTTTATATATATATATAAAACATAAACAAGTTAATAGAAAACAATTTTTGGATTTTTTTTGTATGTAATAGATAGCATCTTCTCGCCTATATAATTAATTCAAATCAAAAAGTTCCACTGCAAATAACGGTCAAAAATTAAATACACCGCCTAAAAGTTTTCTTTCAAGGGCACTCTTACACACCGATAAAATATATGGATGTTATATGGGTATATAAATTAGGAATTTGACCTTCAGTCATAGTGGGTATTGAAACAAAAACTCGTTTGGGTCATTTACCTCATCAATCATCGCATATGGATGCGATATTTGTTTCGATGATTTATAGACTAGAAAAACTCTCTAATAAGAAAAAAAGTGTGAGTAAAGTGAAAGGTATAATGCGGAGATTCCTTTTGCTCCGATTTGGAAGGAAGGTAGAACATGGCGGAGGCATTTTGTTATTTGATTGCGATTGAAAGTTAACAAAAACTTTCATCAATACACTACACATCCACCGTTTTTCTATTTTGACAGAATCCAACACGTCTCTGATTTCTGTAGGAGTTTTTCCCTACAAAATCAAGAACTTAATAACGAAGCGATTTTATTTTTATTTTCAGTTTTATGAATAACTGGCATTAACTACTTGAACGTAACGAATTTAAAAAAAACACACATCATTTTATAAAGAAAAATTACAATTTAAATGTAATTTAAACGTAAAAGAATATAATAAACATTGAAAAATGATAAGAAATGTAAAATTATTACACACATATTTAAAAAATACAAGATTAGCGTTTAGTTAAACTTGCACTTGCTAAAGTCCATCTCAGGATGTTGTTCCATGAATTTCTTGAGTTGATTTTGCTTTTGCTGATCCTCACTGCTGGGTAGACCGAGTTCCTTTTGTTTCTGATCGTACATCATTTTCTCTACAAGACCACGTGTTTCACCGTCCAGATCGGACAGTTTTGAATTGTCCGGCTGAATCATCTTCGTTTTAATTGCTGGATCAGTGGTAATCAGACGATCCCACCACGACATCTTGTTCACCTTCTCGAATGTAATGATCAGTGTTTTATTGTCCTGAATAATCCACACAGAGTCCTCGAGTTTGATGGCCTGACACAGTTCACCGGAGATAATTGGCGGTTGACCTTTCAGACCAGCATCCAGAGACTTCTTGCCAATCTTAACAACAACATCACGTGGACGTACACTGAACGTAACATTCAACGGTACTTTGAGCTGCAAACAGAAAAAAATATTATTTTTAGCAAGTACAAAATATGAAATATCATCTTTTATAGATTAGAGGGTCAACGAACGCTTGAATGACAGCGGAAAGTTTTTGCAATAAAATATAAATTGTTTCGGGAATTTCGTCGTTTTTTGTCTTGTGTTATTGCACGCGGGAATTTAGTATGCGTCATTGCGTTGTCGTGGTATGCGGATCTACAGCACGGCGCGCGTGCTGTGCGATGTTTGCTGGCTGTGGTGTGCGTTCTAAAATACATTTAATATGGCATTCATTTAGCCACGAAAGGGCAACGCGCAATAGAATTATGCAGTAACTATGCACAAATGCAATAAGGCATTTGCATGCGCAATACGTTTGTGGTTGAGTCAGTTAGTGTCGATATATTTTGAGTGGAGGTGGAGGAGGTGTTGTTTTTTTTGGTTTTACTGTTTATATTCATTTGTGGATAAATTGTGTTTTTTTATTTGTTGAATATGTATTTGTATAATATTATTGTATAAACGGAAATTAAGAAATTAATCCAAGAATGCGTGGGACTATAGTTTTTTAGAGGATCTTCGCGAAATAGTTAAAAAAATTTAAATAAGAACCATTCTTAATTCATGTCCTTATCATCCATACGGTCAACTTGCTGACAATTAAATAAAAAAATATATAGGAAACTGGAAAACAAATAAAACCAAGCGAATAAAACAATCAAGTGAATTTTACAATAAACTAATTTTATAAATTATATTCTATTTTACAGCAATCTCTACAAAAAAAAAACAAAATTGTTTCATGAAACAATTATGTTTTCCTAAATGTCTAACAACGTTTTTTTACCTCTGTTCCAATTTAAATTAGTTCGTTCGCCCACAAAACTAAGAAGCAATCTAGCTGAATCATAATTTTAAATAGCTTCTAGTCAAATTTAACAATTTGAATAAACATATTATTATATATTATTTAAAGTTCTTTTTGCACATTGACTAATCAATTAACCAAAAAAACACCTTCCTGTATCTAAAAATAACATTAATCTCAAATCACAAATAAAAACACTCAACAACAATTGGGTTTTACAAACAAATAATAACCTCACAAAACCAGTCAATAAACACTTGTACTGTTGTCACAAGTCACAAGGAAGACATCAGACAAACGCTTTCAAGCGCAAAATTCCATCACAATAATATGTACAAAAACACCATTAACAATGCAATTAATTGCTGCGCATGCGCACCAACGTTAACATGTGTGAAAATGTATTACACACTTGTAATTACACGATATATATGTGTATATATTGTGCAATAGTGTGTACTGTGTCGGCTGTGCGGTGCGGGCAACACGTGTATGCACATAATACACTAATAAAAAAAAAACAAGCAACAGGTACGCAAAGCAGCATTATGTAAATAATGGCGTGCAAAGTAGTTTTTCCTTGTATGCTATAATAATAATAATAATGTTGTGTGGCCGAGGTAATTTCTATTATTTCGATAACCATCCGTAAAGTGCATATATTATAATTAATTTTAATAATATTTTCGATTTTATCGATGCGTCCATATGGCGTGTGGCCGCTGAGGCATCGCTAATTAAGAAAACCTATAAATTAATATTATATGACAATACTAATTTTATTTATTATTGCTATGATTGCAGATAAACGAACCATGGCATATTCCAAGAGCATCGCTGGGCTCGATATCGAGTCAGAGCGCTGGGGACAGTAGTCAAAAGTCACACTCAAATCCACCCACCGTTAAGGAGTCATCCAAGCGCAAAGGTCACAAGAATCGAGCGTTTGTTACTACTAGTGATGATGACCAGCGTCGGCATGCAGCACAGAGCCGTAAGATTCGTGACATCGACAAACATCCAGCCGGTAGTGTGCCAGAAGTAGAAGGCATTAAACGGGGATCGCACTCTTCACAAGGATCCACAGACAGCAATCACAGTTCACATGTAATTTTTGTACATCAAAATAGTAACAACGGATATTTGTTTGACTAATATTATTATTTATTATTCATAGAGTGCTTCGTCAGGATCACTTCTGCTGACAGCAGCTAATCTGGAACAACTAGCACAAATCCACAAGAAAGTACCGTTTGCAGCACAGTTCAATGGAGGTGCTGCACATCAGTACACCACAAACATCACACTCAAGTCAAACAACGAATCACCAAGTGCCGGTGGCAGTGGACTCGGACGGATCGCCGAGGACACGTGCATTCCCATCGATCCGAATTTGATGTACGTTAAATCCAAAGATGTGGACAGTGTTTCGATGGCCAGCTCAACGCATTTCACTATGGTCAATGGTGTCGGAGGTCCGCAACGACCGAACAAGGATGGTCTGTGTAGTCGTGGCCATCAGATAACCGTACTTATCCTGACCATGAGTATGATGTTTCTGATCGGCATATGTGCAGCTGTATTTATGCTTGAAAGTGAGTTAATCATAATAATCGTTAAAAAATGTATTTTATGATTTATTTTTAATTTCAGTGCGTGCCAAGAAGATGCCACACTGAAGCCTGCCATCAGTACACACTCAACAATATCATCTCTCTCTTCTGTTCATCTTCCCTAAAAACTAGTATTACTACATGCAGTATATTTAATTTATTACGTCAGCTTTATATAAATATTCGACAAAAACATAAATGTTTAATCCTACACTTCCATTTCTTGAAAAAAGTGTCGTACACGATTTTTCATCATTTATAACAACCACCTTAAGCATTATATTCTTAGAATTAACATTAACACTTAGCTAATAATCTAAATATTATATATATTTTTATAATTATTTGTGTGTGCCACAAACGATCACCAGTAAATACATTTTCCGTATTACATCTTATACATAATAGTTTAGTACAGTTTTGTTAGAAGTCATAGGACATTTTCTGGAGAAAAAAAAACTAATAACTACAAATTTTATTTCGGAAAATGCGTATGCTAAGTGAAAAACTAAAAGAGGACGCGTTTAATTGTTATATAGATTAAATTCATACTAGTATTTCGTGTACATGCGAGAGAAATCTGAAAATATTCACCTGTGATATTTAAGCAAAATAAAAGCGTTTTTAAAAAAACATATTAATGGACAATGGGTTTTTTTATTATAATTTAGAAGGTTGTTTTTAATTATATTTTTTGAATTTAGAGTTTATCGTTTGATGAAGCTAGAGTAATGCTGAGATCACAGCAGAAATCACCAATTCGACTACTCGAGTGTTAATACCAAAAAAGTTCGGATTTGGTTAAAACACAATAAAAAGAAACAATTAGAAGCGGATTGTATAGCCTATTTAAAATTTGTTTGAGTGGCATAAAAGTATAAAATAAAGCTTAAAAAAAGGACAAAGATTTTTTCCAACTTGTCTATCCATTATTATGAAAACACTTTACCGAAATGATTTTATGAATAAAATTGAAAAATTAAAATAATAAAATAATTATAAATAAGGTTTTTTTGCTGATATGTTCGTAAAGGAATGGGTTACAAAAAGCAGAAGAACAAAAATGAAGACAGTGCAGGGTACATTTATTTTTTAACAAAAAAGACATAAGACGCATTTAGAAACAATATTTTATTTTTTTTTTATTTAATTCGCCCAATTTCTTCTCAAATATAATCATTTTAGCTCGAATGTTCTCATAATTTGTTTATCATATCGATCTTGCCATAACCAAATTGTCTGTTGAGTGGAATTTCAGCTAGTCCCGTCTCAAGTTTATGTCGGCCGTTTAATATAACGGTTTCCCTCAACTGAATGCGATCTTGTGGCAGCCGTTTATTTTTGCTGAAATTGCAACTTGGCAACCATAGCTATAGCCGAGTGGGTTAACGCGTTGGCCTGGCTTATGGGGCTTATTTATATTGAAAGCGAATGAAAAATTTATGCAGTGTTTGTCGAACGACAAATAAAGTTTTTTTTCATTTCCGCCATTTAGCTCCATTATATACATTTACCGCTGTGCCTTCAATTGCGCCTGAATATACCCACTGATACGGCTACTCACGTGACGTAGCATCTTTTGAGCCTTCAGTTATATTTTCAATTCACACAAAGCTAAATTCTTTCTTGACGTTTTGGTCGTTCTGAGCAAGTAATTATCATCATATAATCCGACTGGGCTCTGGGCATACTTCAATGCTCACATAATTTCTGCTCGCAGTGTAGGTTCTTCTTATAAAACCATTACACCATCATCAGAACGTCTGAGGACATACAATTTACTGAGAGGATAATCCGGTCCGTGTCGCTGATATGTTTTTATGTTTTTTGGGTGTAGGCATGGTCTTTGAACAATACGAACACATTGAAATTATAGTCTTATACAAAACTAGACGCTGCCAATCCTTTTGTCACGACTATATATTTGTGGCATATCTAAGAAATCGCAAAACGATTTAATATGTGTAATACAAAAATAAGTAAAAGAAAACAACAAAAATTATCAAACAAGCAACGATTGATTTTGTTTTCTGCTTTAAATTTCTATCCGGTAATTTGGCTTCTTCTTTTTTCTTGATTCTTGATTTTTGTCAATTTATGTATTATTTTTTAAAAACATTTTCGAGTAAAAAAAAGCTACCGAGATTGTATGTTTGACTAAAAAACAGGAACTGAAGCTAATCCAATGGCGAGTACTTCTCGTCTGCTTGGGTCTAATCAACAAAAAAAACTTATCACCAGTTTTAAGTAATGTTCCTGTACCAATAAACTACTCAACATCGTTAAGAAATAGTAGCAAAATATTGTTATTGGGATGATTTAAAAGAAGAAACGATCGCAGTTTCAAATTCTTTAAAAACACGTAGTTTGATTTTAAGTTCAATAAGATTTGTTTTTCTTATTTAAAAATGAAAAGTTTTGTATCTTTAATAAACTTAATTTAAAAAAACCCAAAGCTTTTACATTATCTTCCTTGAACCTAAAGGAAAATAGAACCACCAAATTTTAATCTGCATTTTCATCCAATATAATAAGCTCAGTGAGCTGTTTGGAATCGTGCTTTCGGATATTTTGACATAATCTATAACAGCAGTAGTTGATACACTGATTATATGTTCAATTTAACGAAATTAACATACATCTTTAGAAAAAAAATAATCATGCTTACTATTTTTTACACCTCGAAGTATCTCAGTTCCTGCCTGCTTTTAGGTAGCAGTATTTGTTAATAAACTGAACGAATTAATTTGTATGGGCTTTCTTCATTCGATCCGTCACTATGTGTGATACATCAAGAATCGGTTAATAGTTAAAAGCAGCTCAACAAAGACTTCTAATATGTGGCGAGAGAATATCAATATATAAAAGCAATCCGAGAACCTAATATTACATATGTAGTTATAATGATAATGATGTTTTTTTAATCTGACACAAAATCTGCGAATAATTTTCGGAAGCTTATTGTTAGATTATATTTAATCGATATTTTTATGACACAATTTACCAATCGATACTCATGAATCATATAAATGCGCAAACAAACAAATTTCTCCATAGCAACGATTTTAAAAAAACCATTAGATCCTTTAAAACTAATCAATAATCTCAAAATCAAAAGCAAAAATTAACATAATCAAACAAACTCACCTCAACTTCAGCCAGCGTCTGGGTCCACGTATATTTTTCCAGGTCACATCCATTGCCAGCGTTCGGTTTTAATTTGCCAATGTCCTTAGGGTCTTCCTCCTCCGCATCATCTGCAGCATCAGTTTTTATCGATTTCATTTCAGTGAACACAGGTTTAGGGTGTCCAGATATCTCGGCATTCTTAATGTTCTTTTGCTCATCGATTTCCTTCTGCAATCGTTCGGCTTCTGCATCTGTTACTTCAGTCACTACTGCTTCATCTTCTGCGGCCAATCGTTCGGCTTCTCTTTTCTTGCGCAATACCTCCAGTCTACGACGTTCCTCGGCATCACGTTCGGCCTTCTTCTTAGCTTCGACCGTGTGTGCTTCCGCTGCGTGCTTCCGGAATGGTTTTAACAGCAACTAAATACATCTGATTATAACATAACCTCAAACTAATAAATCTGTAAATCTTACTTTTTCCCATTCACCTTCCGGGCCACCTGTGAAGAAATCTGTTTTTCGCGAAAGGAATCCAGCAATTGTGTCCAGGAGCTGTGAATAATTTTACAATTATTTTTTTTTGTTTAAAAAACACACACAAGAAAACACTTACGTCTGGTACACCACCTCTGTGTCCCTCGGCCAATCCCAGAAGAACCCCGTCGAAATGTTCCTGACTCATGACGATATGCTTTTGTCTCTTTATGGTTTTGTTAATTAAGGAGTTTTCCAGAATATATTCGAATACACACACGCGCAATCGGCCAAACAAGTTCGGAACAACAAGAATTCTGTGAGTTTGACATTCGTAGTTTAGCTAATAGTCGCGTGTTGGCGTTGTATGACGTTATAACAAAGCCATCTAGCTGTTGGTGGCAAAAGCGAAAAACCTGTAGAGCCCAGCAAGTTGGCGACTAGTTTCAATAAATGGTAGTTTTGTGTTTTTTTTATATGATTGTGTAATCATATCATTTTACATGTAGACATATTATAATTGATATTACTCGTATATGCCAGTGAATGTGAATAAAAAAAAATAATAATAAATACAAACCTATCCAAATTAGACATTAATTTATTTTGTATATATATATATTTTGAAATAATACAAAATAACAAAACAACCTATGTATATACATATATCTGAGACGACTTATATTATTATTATTATTGATTATGAAAAATACACTCCGATTGTCCCTGAAAATGTTAATAAATACCTAAATTTAGATTCACCTGAAATCTATTGTTTTAAAGTAGTACATCAACAAATTACGTAATTGCTAAATTCAAATATAGACAAAGTAATGCATTTTATCAAACAATTCACAAAATAATCTTAAATAAAAACCGTTAGAAATGTTCAATAATAACAGCTCGAAATACGATAAAAACAAATTGACACAATCTGAAATACGCCTGCCACTATGCAACCTATATATGTAAACTAATATAAATTCAGCAATCAGCATCATGCAGTCGCGCGTGCTTTAATCGTGTGAAAATAACACAAAATGTATACAAATAATGATAAGAAGCTGCGTGAGATAACATGCGTATACAAAGGCCAACGGATGACGTACACACGTAGAACAAATATACGATAACAGCAAAAATAATCACAAAATATCAACACTGCAAATGTTGTAATCACAATTATAATAGTATTGTTGTATAATATTGTATTTCATATAAATATAGCTCTACATTCTGATTCTCTGTTGGGTAACGCACGAGCTTGCGATGGGTGATGGGTGCGTTCTTAGAACAATTGTGAGGTACAATAGCATACTAAAAATAAGTGCGTTGGCGTAGGATGAATAGACACGTGATAAATTTGTGAAGAAAACTTATTTTTTTCCGAGAGTAATAAGGTTCAAATTATATAATCAGTAGAATGTTAGGAGGCCATGAAATGCGCGGTCGTTTGTACGCATCCGATATTGATTTAGGTAATTTATATTTGTATATACATATTACGATAAGAGCAGTTTGAGTGATTTACTTCTAATTCAATATGTTTACAGATATTAGTTCCGTGTCGCCAATTAAAAAATCACAATTATTATCAAACAGTTTATGTAATTCTGAAAAAAATATAGTTATAGTTTGCGACTTTTTTGGATTATAAAAATCCTAAAAACCGATAATGAGAGTGCATTCGGTGGGAGAAAGCCAGTTTGGGCGATATGACCATAGTCAGGTTAGGGTGCAGAAACTAATGAAATAAAACTAATTCGATAACCGATGAAGATGAAGTTGGTGAATGAAAGTAATTTGTCATACAATTTTTTATTAATAAGTGATTTCTAGAATAGGGTTGGGCAAACAAGCGAGTAGCAAGTAGTAGTCCTCGATGTTGGTATCGAAGTAACTAGGGTGCGATTGTACAACCTTGTCAAGTATACACCGAGATAAGGAAGTTTCATTACACGATTGTCAAAAATATAGTTTGATTATTTGTTTCCATATTCGTATTATGTTTAAAAGTTATCTAGTTTAAAATAAAAAAATCCAATTCAATCCATTCAGTATTGTTTGAGATATCGTGAAAACCAGTTTGAAAAACATGCTATTTTTCAGAAAACGAATTGGTTTACGATTTTTTCATGTTATTATTTTTTTTTTCCAAACTCTTCCAGCATAGGCATTCTTGCTTCTAGCACCATTTTTGAACATATTCATTTTTTTCATTGCATTTATTAATAAATATACATAACAATATTAAATATAATACATAATGCATATTGGTAGATATAAAAAGAAAATTATATAAGATAACAGTATTCACGAGTATATAGAAAAACATTGAATTGAACAATTGATGTATACATAATTAATAAATATTGATCAAGTAATATAATAAAGTATTTTGAAAAAAAGGAACCTAAAAGTATACTGGTTCGACAATACAAAGCAGAAACAACATATGGGCCCAAGAGACTAACTGATTTAGTGTGCAAAACATGTTAAAATAAGCTAGCGTAGTTGGACTGGATCATAAGAGAGTCGTACACCAGAAAATAGTAAAACAGTATGAGAGTATGGGTGCAATATGATAATTATAACACATCACTCAATAAGTCCGTCGTAGTTTAACTAAGGAAAACACATTTTTTTGGCAAAATTCGATCTTATTCATCAACATACATTCCTTCAAAAGTGATACAATCAGTCCAACGGCGCTCTAGCACTTCGACACCTTTTTTGTAAAACGATTTGTCTTTGGTCTCAAAATAAGCTTCAGTTTCAGTGATCAACTCTTCATTCGAGCCAAATTTCTTTCCGGCGAGCATTTTTTCAGGTCTGCGAACAGGTAGTAGTCGCTGGGGGCCAA
>JANSTU010044446.1:0-10605 GCA_027564075.1 Bolitophila hybrida | reverse complement strand
CCTGCTTGTTGGCGCCGCAGGGTTCTTTCGATATGGAACTGTACCCTCGCTAAGATAACCTTTGCCAGGATCTTGTAAACCACGGTCAGCAGACATATACCCCTCCAGTTATCGCAGCTGCCCAAGTCACCTTTCTTGGGCAGCTTTGAGCCAAATAAAAAAAAATGTGGAGTGACAAACCTGAAGAAAAATACAGTCCACTGAAGAAAAGAAAAATTAGTGCGAATAAAAAGTCCTACAGAAAAAGGTAGGCAGTTGAATAAAAAGTCCTATAGGGAAATAGGCAAAAGTCCTACAGAGAAAAATAGGCAGGCAGTAAGATAAAAAGTCCTGAAGAAACAGGCAAGAGGAAAAGTCCTAAATCAAAAAGGCATCAAAAATCCTTAAAAAACAAGGTAAAACAAGGAAACCGTACAAAAACGGTCAGTGTAAAGTGTAAAGTGAAAGTGCAGTGATTGAAAAAAAAAAGATAGGCCGCAGAACAAAAAGTCCTAAAAGGAAATAAAGTACAGCTGGGTGCAATGGAGGAATTTTTGAATCATGTGAATAGACTCGCATCAGAGATTCATAGTTTGAAATCAAACTATAATAAAACTTCAGAGAGTAGAAGAACCGTTGCATACGTAACGACCCGATTAAAAAATCTAGAGGAGACAGTCAGTCAGTTCAGAGAGATTAATAGGGAAGCGGAACAATTTAGAGAAGCTCATGAGGACAACGAATATTTCGTTAAAAATATTTCGGAACAAGTCGAGCAGATATGTTCTCAAATGTCCGTGATATTTAAAAATAAATGGCCTCAAATAGCTGAAAATTCAGAGATACTGAAAAAATTTAAATGTTTAAGTATTAGAGTGAATGACACTCAAGATTTCTTGGAAGGAGATTTAAGGAAGGAAGAAGCTTAAAGAGTTAATAAAACAAATTCAGTTGTCTTGGAATAAGGTAAAAGATGCCTATGAAGACATTGTGTTAAACACCAATGATTATGATCAACGCCGACACGCTGGAAATATTCAACAATATGAAGGAACCAAGCGGCAAATAAAATAATTTCAAGCGTGGGCTTCTCATATGATTAAAACTATAATAGTTTTGAGCAAAAAGATGTGATCAAATCCAATTTGCCGACTCTGGAAATTCCAGAGTTTGATGGTAATTACAATAAATGGATATCTTTTCGAGATATTTTCACGCAGACATTACACACCAGAGAATTTGGTAATGCTTTAAAAATGCAATATTGCAAAAAGCAAATTAAAAGGATCTTATTCAAATATTGAAAATTGAATTGGTATACAAATTGATCGATTAATTATCTGTACAAATAATCCTCGAAATAATCTTTATTTTTCGATGATTAAATTTTTAAAATCCAATAGATTATTGCAAATTATATATTTCGTTAAAAAAAATTGATTAGTTTTTGGTAAAATCGATATATGTTTGTTAAAGATAATTGATACTTGTTCATTTAAAATAATTATATTATCTAAATAAATTAACTCATTCAAATATCAAATAAGTCAGTGCATTAAAATGTTTATCATCCAAAAAATATACGAAAAACCACCAAATCCGGATCTATAAATTGGTCACATTATAAACTGTAAAACTTTATATTCTAAATGTCTCTGTATGAGCTCTTTGTATAGTTCCATAAATAAATCCATACAATGCTATAAGAGAGACCAATTTAAATGATTTAGGACCTCCAACATCTTTTGACCCGCCATATAGTTAATCAATAACAAAAATCCTCACTTATACACTTCTAATACTCATTTAAAATGTAATAAAAATAAATGTTTTACACTGCCCATTTCATTTTGATTCGATCGATAAAATACTAAATTATTACAGTTCAAATAAAACATAAATTCTCCAATAAGGATATAGTTTTCTCAATTTCATTCGATATATTTTATATTATTAAATGTATAATCTATAAAAGCATGCAGCATGCAGAGTGCACACATGAGTTATTTGACATAAATTACACTTTGAATGCACACGCGGACGCTCGATCACGTTTACAATTATAATCATACGAAACGATCGGTCGGACTCGATTCGATCATAGTGCATACATTACAAAAGAGGTGCGTTCTTATTTATAGGATAGACGTATTTAAGTTTTCTTGATCTCTCGGTGCTACAAAAGAAAATAGAATATTTAATCTATATACTGTATAAAATATACATATAAAATATATAAATAAAATTGACCAATTAATTTTTAGTTATATACTACACACAATATACATACGATGAATATTTAACTAAAGAAACTATAATTATAGTGAATTTAGCGCCGAGTACATCGTCTGAGTGCGCAACTCTCACTATATCTGATTCGAGTGACCTTTTGGGGTTATTTGAATCAAACGATTAATTAGTTTATACATTTTATATATATATATATATATATAAGCACAGCTCGCGTTGACTTTAGAAAGATGGAAAGGAAATGCAAGAAGAAAATATTTCGTATGTAAGTTGACTTGTATTCGAAATTGACGGTTTCTTTTCGATTGGCTATAAACTTAGAATGACTCGATAAGTAGAAATGATAAAAGAACTAAATTACGTTAATTTTAATTTAAAACCTTTTCTATTATGCCCTAATCCCGTTTTTCTATTAGCTTATCAGTTTACCCATTAAAATGCTGTTAATTAAGCTATAAAATACATTCAGAGTTCGTTTTCACATAATAAGACATAAATGCATTAACTCAGCGTCCACGCCAGTATATTTTATATCAATAATCATATATTTAGTTTTTTTTTTTAGTATAACTACGATATAATCAATTTATATCCGGAATTCTGAACAACTGCGACCCAGCAAACGCACAACCGTAATTAAGCAATTTGCGCAGTTCAAAAGAGCGCGCTAGTGTTAAATCCTCTGCGTGCGCTCACAACATGTGGTATATTCAAGTTGCACATTCAATAAACTGCATAAATTGCATGTGGGAAGTGCATTGCTCGGATGTGCAGATTAACATTATGCACACACACACATATGCACACGCATACAAACAGATAATATTAATAATAAGAATACAACTAAAAGTTGTATTATTGCATTTTCACGTTTTTCTGTAACCGCTCGTGCGCCAGCCGCCGGTTATGCAAGAGCCACATATAATACTTATGCTCGTAAATAAATTCTATTTAAATACAGTATTTATAAATCGGGATAGAGCTCAACTAAATAAATGTGACTTATGATTTAATATATGGACGCTTGAAGGGTTTCCTGCATAAATATGTATATACATACATTTTTAAAGATCGCGTCTTGATTAATTATGCTGTTGGCGCGCGCAAACATACAAATGCCCGTTTAACCACAAATTCATAAATAATATGTAGTATATTTAACTTCAATTTATTTCTATAAATTAAATGCCTACACACGGTTTTGTAGACAGATACACATTTTATATATATATTGAGGTTTTTGGTGCGTGAAATAGAAAAGGAAATGATTAATAAACGACTTTAACGATGCTAAATGGTCATCGGATGTCTTGTCGATTCTGCAGTCTGCAAATGCTTTGGGGGCTACATATTTTAAGTATACATTAGGTTTGGACTATATTTAGAGGAAGATCAATTTTAGATATTATTTCCTCAAAGTCATCGATTAGCAATAGTTTATTAACAGTATAGGTTTAAAAGACATCCCATGCACTGCAAAATATGAACCATACAACCATTAACAATAGTTACAAACATTTTTGAAAGTTTTTTAATGTTACTCTCATTAGAACCAGGCATTACATTTCGAGGATCCATTTTCCAGAGTCTAACCGATTTTATGACAAACAAATCGTCCATAGAAGATGATAACCTAATGCATGAATAATTTTAATGTTCGCTGAGATAGGCTAAATCTAAGTTTACGATATAACATAGGTAGACTGACATTTTAGATAAAATTAACTTGTATAACATTATACATAGTCGCCAGTTATATAAGTTAGTAAGAACCATACCAAAAGCACAGCTATTTACACTATAAAATCTTCTAAGATTGTAAATGAAACGAACACAAGCATCAGAAGCAACATTCAATGTACGGTTGGATTCAAAGCTTCTTGAGCAATATATTGTTTCACCATATGTAAAGTGATCAGAAGCGTTCTTACTAATCTCAGTTTTGTATCTTTAGATAAATGACTAATTTACAAATATTATACCCAAGTTTTTAAATTTACTTTCAAAAGCTATAAGTTTTCCATCGAGTAATACGCTTGGCCAAGTAAATGAGTCATACTTGATAAGATTGTGACTTAGAGGGGTTTTGCATTTAAAGATTATCTGGAGACCATTTCAGAATACGATCAAGATCGCATTTAAAAGCATTTAAAAATATACTTAAAAATTACGTACAGTTCCGATTACACACATTACAGTATTGGACTGCTTTAGGTGTCATTTATGAAAAGTTAAAATAAAAGTGGGCAAGTACGGATCCTCGATGAACCCCATAGTCTTTTGAAATGTATTGTTATTAATATTAACTATTGATAACGATTCTTAACAAGTAACTTTTAACCAACATTGTTGCAGAATTTGAAAAAGTAATTCGTCTTTAAGTTTGTTGAGAAGTCGCTTATGATTGATATAATTAATGGATTTCGTAAAATATATTTTGATTTGTCTATTTATCCAATCTCTTTGATATTCCGCCAGAGTTTATAAGGCAATTGGTTAGTACTAAAGCAAGGTTTATAGTATGATATTTTAGCCTTCCTCTCCATTTCATCGCATTTTTTTCCTAAGAAGTACAAATCTATCCCAATCTGTGCAGTGTCCCGATCTTCTCCAGAATCGGTGAAAAACATCCTATCTAAAAACAAAAAATCGATGTTAGGTGTAATCCAAGAACATCCATCTGCACAGATATTTGATTGCAGTTTCAA
Source organism: Bolitophila hybrida (assembly GCA_027564075.1). Classification (NCBI taxonomy): domain Eukaryota; kingdom Metazoa; phylum Arthropoda; class Insecta; order Diptera; family Mycetophilidae; genus Bolitophila; species Bolitophila hybrida. The sequence continues at coordinate 5,668 of JANSTU010044446.1, read as the reverse complement.
AAAATGATAACTTATCAAAAACTTCTGCTAGATAGAATTTTACACCTCAACCTCAACTTCAATTAGCTGCTTCAGAGGCTACCTTTCTTTCAGTTACATAAACAAAATAATAAAAATTAGTGTAAAAATCAATTTTGTTTTTGCAAATCGAAAGATTTGTTAAATTTAAAACAAACGCATTTATCTACAGCAAAACCTGCGTTTTCACTATTACACGTGTCAATAAATGTCAAAATCAATCAAATCAAATAATATAAATTATATAAAGTTTAAAATACCATAGCATCTATCAATTTGTGTTTTTTTTTTGTAATGAAGTCATTTACCCATACATTTTAAATTCAAATAGGCTTTTTTGAAATATTTCCAATTAAATACTGATTGTTATAAGTTTATAAGTTACACCAGTTTAACCTATCGGCCGTCCATCTGGGTCTTTTTGACACATTCACATTTCAAACCAGAATACATTTTTTAGTAACCCCCTGGATAGATTTCAATGAAAAATAAAAAATTGGCTATTTAAAGTACGAGAAAGAAAATGAAAAAAATAGCTATAAGAGCTCACTGACACAGCTCTGGTGAGTTTTGTAGTATAACTTTAACTTATAAAATGTGTTGCCAACTGTCAACGAACAATTCACCACATGGACGGCGCAGAAATTTAAATTATTTGGGCTGAAAAATATAGTTTAAGTTTATGTCAATTTTACTGTCTCCAAAAAGGGACATCCGTTTTTAATGGGTTAAAAATAACTATTGGAGTTCTGCGAAATGCCCCTATTTTTTATAGCATGAAACAATAAAAACATTATTTAAATTATCGGGGACATTCGTTTATAGGATGTTGTGAAGACAGTACCCCTAAATTTGAAGATATTAAAATATATTTGTATAATAATTTAAAAGAAAAAAATCTAATAAACCTTAGAGATAGTAGCAAAAAATAAGTTTTTAATACATTTGTTTTTAGGAGGTTGAAAGAGATATGTATTAAATTAAAGTTTATATAAATTAATCCCTGTTCGGGACATTAAACAAAAAGTTGATCAAAAATGATTTTTTGAGCACACAAAACTTTAAATATCTAACTCTTCAGTTTGCACTTTGTGTTTCTTATTTTTACCTAAATAATATTTATAGGTTTGTTACGATGTGGCAGAGAGGGATCTCGAGCAAATATAATAAGAGCTTCTGATATGTAAGTCTTTGTTTTGCAATGTCTTTTCTCAACAATTTCAAGTCTATTACGTTATCTTTTGTTGAATTCTTTAATAATCAATTTATTTAATCACGTTATATAATCACAACTTTTTCAATGGTACTGTCGCCAAAAAATTGCATGCGTGCATTATAGACACGCGTCTTGCGTTTTTTTGCGAATTTATCTAGCATGCCATCACTTTAAATCAAAATGAGTAATAGTATATATTATATGCTAAGGAATATTCAAAATTAAATACAGTAGCGGTAAATATATACAAAATTAGAAATTAATTTAAGTATTTCATTATATATTACCTATCAAATTTTATGGTTATATACATAACAATAAAAAAAATCCGAGGTAAATCTATGTCAGCCTAATAAAAAAATTGCAACATTCCTATAATAAAGCAATTCAAATTATAAATAAGATACCAATCACAATAACTGTATACGTGTGGCACTTTTCCTTTTCCCACACAACTGCACCTGGTTTGTGTTATTAGTATATGTTTCACTTCTATATATATAGTTTCTTGGTGAAAACGCTTCCTTGATTTGTGTGTGCAATTTACAAATTGTACACATATTTAAGCGCAAATGACGATGAGCAGTGTGATGCATAAATAATGTGTGAGCGTTGAGTTTATTTTAATCTGATGCACACGGTGTTTTTGATGCGCAGAATCGTGAGTGCTAGGCGCATGCTCGAAACGGCATTCGCATGAAGTATGGTATTTATTAAGTACAGTAGCGGTCATTAAACTATGTTATTTCGTGAAGCATAATCAGACAAGAAAAAGAATTTGTGAATTTTTAAAAAAATGTTATCGAATAATTTTAAAATTTCAAATTTCTAAAAATACTTTGAACGATAAATAATTGCCCGAAAAACACTTAATTGCCTATATTTTTTTCCTGGAATTGTGTTTGTCTTCAATAATTCAGAATTATAGAAACTGTGGCAAACATGCCGATGGAGAAACTGCCATCTGTGCTGCATTGAATCGAATATTGGGAAACTATTGTACATCATCATCGTATGGAAAATTTGTTGCCCAAATTACAATAGCCCACAAATTCAGAAATAGTTCACAAAAAACATAAAAAAAAGTTTTCCCAAAATCGTGTCCATTAATTCCAATAATTCATTCATTTTTTGTAAATATGCTTGTAGCAGCTTTGGTTCTATATAGTATTATATTTTCCATTACTTTCGTCTAGTTTGGCGATTTCTTGCCAAGTTTTGTGTTCTAGTTTAGCATTTTCATTATCATTGTCTTCAAACATGTGCGGTCCTTCACTTGATCCGAACAAATCACACACGTACTTTGTAAAAATTAATCTTTAAATTTTTGGTTACAATTTGATGAAGGACCGTCGATAAATCTGTAATTTTGAAGCACTTTTTCGTTGATGACTCCTTCACCGTTCGTCTAAGTGAGACTCGGCCTCGGTCGGTCGTAATAATCACTCAACAGATATTTTAAAAATCCACTTTTCATTTCCACCTGTCTCGATATAATTTATTCTATAAATAACAATGTCTCTACATATAAATAGTTGTATCGATATTAATACCAAAAAATCGTGTCATTAATATTATCGACATTTTACTAAAAGTACTAATTTAAAGGTTTGGTAAACATGATTTTTTTATAATGATTGCCATCAATTTGAACTCGTATATACTTAAATACCTGACAGAATAAAATTTAATTAAATAATACACCCAAGATTCGTGAATAAAACAAATTGCAGCTAATCAGTATTCAACAAATAAACAAATTTGTTTTATAAAAGTTATTAATTACAATGATTTTATACATTTACAAGACTGCAAGTTTATGCAAATTGTCTTTAGGGCAAACCTGCGTATACATATGTATGAATTTAATTGTACGCACAAATTCGAACGTGTTCTACAAAGCCAACCTGTCTGTTTTGCTCTCGGATTAATTACCTGGTTTGTGTAATTAAACTATATAACTATATGCAATAATATACGATCCGTGTTTACTCACTGATGTATACATATTTTAGTCTCGTTTGTCGACCAAAAAACCTCTTACTGCAACTTGACAAATCGATGTATGCGCATTTGCACATTTATCTGAAGGTGCACTTATATGTCAGTATGTGTGTGTAAGTGTATGCATGATATGCGGATGTAATGCACTTAAAAGTCTATACTGCTTACAAGCTGAAAGAAATGTGTGTACGCATAATTGATGTTATGCAATTTGTGAATATACATATGTCAATATTAGCAATATATGTATAGCTATAGATGTCAGACACTATAAATTCTAGAGAAATGCTGGTATTTTTGATATATGCATTAGTGGTTGCACAGTGCACAACGCACAGGTGTCAAATATTGCTGATATTTATGAATATATGGCTTTAAGTGCGTCTTGGAGAAGATTGCACCAGAAGAGTACGCGGTTGCATTATAGAACATGCCGGTATTGCCGCATTAATTAGTTTTGACGGTAACTTAGCTTGAATATTATGTTTTAGATTTATGGTTTAGGTAAATAATAAATTTATAAATATACTTAAAATTATAAAGTATATATGTATTTATATACAAATCGGTTTTTATAAGTGTTTGATAAGAATTTATATGCACGATTTTTTAAAACAATGTTTGCTTCCACTAATTCACAGTTTTGCGTGGACCACCTTGAGCATTCAGCGGAGCCTCCAATTCTGCAAACAAAGACAAATGTGCGTCACAAGACATATTTCAGTGATAAATTTTGACGATTAATTCTCATATTTATTTTAGAGAATCGGAAATCAGTGATTAAGATATATTTTTTATCATTATCACTATATCAATTAGTACGATCTTTCTCGTTAAATTGTTGAATATTAACGAATCTATCATTAACAAAAAAACATTTATGAATGAAATATGATATATTATGATAAAGAATTCATTATCTATAAATATTGCAAACATTTATCATTAAAAATATGTCAGGATCATGTATTATTTTGCGTTTTCCTAAAAACATGTTGTGAACAATGTAATCGGACAGAAGCATACTTGGCAAAAATGAAATCGGACAATCTATTTAATATTTTGTTCCATCGCATTTTTGCTTAAAAGTTTATCCAATTATGTGAGGCATACTTTTTACTAAATTCCTACAAATATCTACATAAAAGTTATCCCAGATTTGAGATTTTCAACTTCAATACTTCGACCATTCTCTGAGGATCATTTCGAAGCATTTTCTTAATTATACCCCAAAGAGATTCGATTGGATTGAGGTCTGGGCTGTTAGAATGCCATTCCATAACATTTATAGGCTAGCCAGGCCTTGGTGGTTTTCTTCTTAGTCAAAATATATATTTATAATTATTTAAACCGCACTTTGACAAAATATTTGTCAAACATTAATAAATATTTGCCGAGCATTTTAATGACTTTTTGAACGGTGTAAATTCATGTTTCTATTAGCGCTCCTCTTCCTCTTTAACTAATTTTTCACACCAGAAAGTTGCATGAGAAGAATTTTCAACATCGGCAGGTAAGACACCCTGTAATCATAAATTATTTACTAAGCATTCTTATACACCTAAAGTTCTCCGATATTATTAACACGTTCATGATTTAAAAAAATCTCAAACTTGATTCTATATACATAATATAGCCTATCAGCACGTATTTTTATAGATACTAAAAAAACACATCTGAGCCTTTGATCAGCCTTTAAATAGCAGACGTGCTGCATAAACTATACAACATATACCCGCGCAATGTAATGTTCATTTAATTTAAGAAGCCGCTCTGTGACAGCTCTGCAATATTAGCATACGCACACATCACATCCATAAACACTTACTTATTTATTGATACGAATGTATATATTATGCTGTAATAGGCTGTCAACCGCAGTCCGATGCCCGCCATAACATTACCACAGTCGTAGTACACATTTCAATTAATCGTATAATAATATATAAATGTGTGTGTGAGATAGGTGTTTCTTAATGGAATTTGATTGTAATTCATTAAAGCTAATAAAGTATTTTATTATATACGTGTACTGTAAATATTGTGTTTTATAGATAAACAGAATAACTGCATTCAATTGCGATGTATTTCTTAAATAATCAATATTCAATAGGCGAAAGAAGTGTAATTACTGTTTCAACGGAGGACTTTAATTTCTTGATATTCTTCGGTGAATATAGATATTGGAAATTATACTGAAATTTAATCCATTCAAAGAAGGATGAAAAAAAAACATTTAGAAATTTAATTATCCTAATAATTCTTCATTTGCAAATTGAATGCAATAAGAGTGTTGTACGAGGGGCACTACTTATATTTCTGGCATATGACAATACTAGTGTTGCCAGGTGTAAACGATCACGTCCACTGGAAACTTTGACATTTTTGAAAGTATACGTACTCAGAACGTTTTGTCATACGATTGCTAAT
>JANSTU010044435.1:0-10606 GCA_027564075.1 Bolitophila hybrida | reverse complement strand
TGTGCGGGCCCAGACCCACGGCAAAGCCGACTCTAATCCGCTGAGTCGCTGCCAGGCACACGGACAGCATTTGGAGCGCCGCTTTTTTTTGGCGGCTGTCGCATAAGCTCCGTTTGTTTAGGGTCTCGGACAGTCTCCACTTCTGTCGATACAGTTGGCCTTTTTGTCAAAGCTGGTCCGTTACACCCGAAAACGACAATTCCCGAAAAATTCTCAAAAAGGAAAAAAAAACATTATTCTTTAGCAAAAAACGCGAAAGGGCTGCAGTAGGAGTTAGATATAAAATAATAATTTTAAGGGGGAAATGTTTGTTTAATAATTTTTTTTTTTTAAAAAAGAGGAAATCGGACATCATTTTTGGGAGTTATGTGTATAATTTTAAGGTGATTTTTGACTTATTTTTTTTTAAATGTTACCATCAGGACTATTTTGTAAAGTTTGTGGCAATTATCGTTGAGAAATATTTGACAAACAAAATAAATATGTCTCTAAGCGTGATTTAAAAGGTGTTGGCCATAGGCACTATGCCTTGACCCTCTCTACCCGCGGTTCCCAAGGATTGCTTTCCCCAAGCGTGATTTAAAAAGTATTTGCCAACTTTAAACTGTTGATAGGAGTTTTAGCCCCAAAAATGTAGAACTACCAATTGATCAGAAAGAAAATGTGAACAGTTTGTGGTTTTTTTTCAGCCGAGCCGCATAAAGTGTAATTTTGCCATAAAAAAAGGATTTTTTTGAGGTATAAAAAAAAGAAAAAAAGTTTTTCAATAAATGCATGCTGATTCAATTCTGATAAAGTTTGTCCAATGACCAATTGACTCTCCCTAATTTTACTGTTGTTTTTTTTCGGGGAATTGTTGTTTTCGGGGAACAGTCGTTTTCGGAGAACTGTCTTTTTCGATGAATTGTGTTTGCGGGGATTTGGTTTTCGGGGAATTGTCATAGAATTTGTTATTTGGTTTTTAATGCTTACACTGGACATCGGCCTCGCGAGTTCCGGTCTGGAACTTGTACGAGTTTCCCTGGCATCGTGGACAATTTTGAACTGTTACACCGAAATACCCACTTTGAGCCTGCTCACAGTTTCTGAATACATCATCTGCCTGGCCACAGTTGAAGTATTTTCGTCCGAAGACCACTCCTGCTCTGACGGCGAATACACTTCGTTCCTCGAGGTTCCATAATTTGAATTCTACCGTTACATCTGGTTCTTTTTCTTGGAGGAACTATAATAAGTTGGCATTAGAAGATCTTGATCAGAAACTTCTTTGGACAGTTTGAAGTGTCTTAAAAACCCAAGGCCATAACCGTCTCCACTAAACGATATCTCCGGGACTGTCTTTCTATACGCACGCTATTCCTTTTGTTGGACTAGCTGATTCTCAAATGCAGGTCGTGGAGGTATCCGAACTAGTTCTGGTTATTCTACTCGTCTTTCATCTGCTTCGAAAATGTGTACGAGCTTTGCGTCTGCATGTTGATAGCGTATTAAAGGTCGACCTGGGTTTGTATGTCTACAAGACAGTTCTCCTATTCTTCCCTTACGATCTCTCAGAACGGATTAGTGTGTGAAAGGTTAGGATAAAGTTGTATGATCCGACTTCACCAGCTGCACCACTCTGGGTAATTTCCTCCCATATCGCCCGTTGTTCTTCCACCGAAAACTGGTTCATGTCTATTAGTTCTTCTCTCTCACAAACCGGTAAACCGGTGCACATCTTGCAACCGAATCCTCTGTGAACCCTCTAAAACCACATGATACATCTTCCTGTTAGCCTTCTATTCTGTGGATCGCAATTTATTTGTTTAGAGGAGTTTGTGATGATAGCTTTTACCAAAAACATACAAAACCACATTTCCCTTCTCTGAAAAGACGATTTTATGTATCTTAATCTAAAAGACGATTAATCGCCAAAACAATTTTTAATATCCAGATGGATAAAACCAAATTTGGACGTAATTGGATGCACTGTCCAATGTGGTTCAAGAAAAACCGCGACTTAAAGCCAACTGTCATTAGATAAAGGACAGGATTTTGGATGGATATGGTAAAAGCCATAAAACATGGTTTCAACACGGAGAAGCTGCTATTTGTGAAAGTTTTTGGAATATGGATGAATCCAAATCATAAATTAGGACTTGACGTCATGCTTTTTGTTCAAGTTAATATTTTTAGATGGATGTTTTTATAAAAAGTTTTGTTTTTTTGAGGTTTTTGGTGTAGGATTTATAGAACGAAAAAAAGAGAGCCCCACAAAAAAAAAACATGTAAAAAAAAAAGTTTTTAGGTTTTAACAAATAAAAATACTTGTTATTACCTCTTTTTTTATACAAACAAACCTTTCCTTCGTTCGCCCGTTATTATGGAGTAAACAATTATTTTTTGTTTTTTTTTTTTGGTTTTCTGTTTATGAAATAAAATTCTTTAAATGTAAATAATAATTTATTTGTTGGAGTATAGTTGGGTTTTTGGATGCTTGTTCAACTTTCCATATAAAGTATTATCAATCCATCTGAAGCTCGTCATTGGACTTATTCCCTAATGGACCTTATTTCCTATTATTATTGATACTCTTTGTTCATTTGGTATAAGAGCTAATCCTAATCAATACAGATTTGGAAGATATTATCCATCTCCTTTGTTTTCTCCCTCTTCACATGGCGGAAGGCACGAGAGTCAACCTCAAGTAACCATATGGTAGCAAATATTGATATAAAAAAGAAGTTTGTAACTTAGGTTTACTCTAAAAATCGGATAAAATCTGTCAATTTTGATATCTTTGAGTTTTATCATTGAAAATAATTTTGTCGGGGGAACCGATGAAAAAAGTGTGAAATTTAAAAAATAATAAAACAAAAAAAAGGAAGAAAAAAAATAAAAATGCAACAAACGCATTTTGAATGATCGGCCTCTTTACTAGTTTAAAAAGTGTAAATATTGTCAATTTTGCCGCAATGACCAATTTAAATGTTTACTATACTAAGTTACTAGATAAACTTACCTTCACGTCGCATGCCCATCTTAACGCACTTCCGATACCTACAGAACTGACACTGATTCCGATGGTGCTGATCAATTGGACACGTCCTGTTGCCACGACAGGAGTACGATAAATTCCGTCGCACCGAACGCTTGAAAAATGATTTGCAGCCTGTTCAGAAAAGGAAGAGAAAAAAAAACAATACCTCAATTAGAATTACATTATTTTGTAACAATAATTTTTATTATATAATAGAAAATGTTTCGGCATAACAACGAGATCGAAATTCAAAGGAACCCCCCCCCCCCCCGCTTCTACCTTTCCTCACTCTATACACACGTGTAACACGTTGAATGTGCGGCTATAACCTGATACCGTCACAAAGGAGTTTACTTCGAGCCCACACTCCCTATAATTTACAGCCGCATGTGGTGCCGCATATTAAAACCATAATCGGCATCTGACACCGCAAAATGTTCGTAATTAAAATACACGCTCGGGAAAACAACGGAAAACTTCTCTAATTATTCGATGTGCGCGATGGGTGTGACATTTATACCGTTGTGTGTAGGAGCGGAAATGTTACGAAATGATCACCTGAAAATGCTAGCCAGGCGGAAAAAAACTCAACGAAATGTTCAATAACAATTAAATCAACAATTGAGTATGGAAAATTGCAAACAAAAGCACGAATTACTGTATTAATGTCGAAAGAGAATAGAAATTTGTCAATGTTTTTATATCTATTTTAACTACATAATTTATGAAAACCGCTGGTTGAAGAAGTTTGGATACAAATCGAGAATACGATTAAAATTCTAGTATTTATCGAGATAAATCAGAGAAATCCGTTTTACAGATCGATCGGAATTCCGATTTGTCAAATCGGAATTCCGGTAAAATTATTTTTTTTTTTTAAATAATAAAAGTATCTTGACATTATGACAAAAAATAGTTATTTTAATGAGATATGATACCTGTTGGAGACTGTATGCGCAACCCCTTCTCCATGAGCATTGTCAAAACGTCACTCACTGTTAAAGAAGGGTTGTGGAAGTATATCATATCAACTAAATATATACCTAATAATATATCCGACAGGAGGGTTAATTTTCTTATGCGCGAGTCTAAAGCAAAGACGATGCATGTTATGACAACGCTAATTTTACGCGATGACATGCGCACGTTTGTATGTATATGTGTGTTTTACGTTAGATATGTAAATAATAATAATTCGTGATGAATATCATGTTCAGTGTGGCGGGAAAATGAACGTTTGCTGCTGTGTGTATGAGTTTACTTGATGCGGTGCGTGTATGCGCAACTTGTGGACGCTCTTAATGAGAAGCAAATACACTGGGAAAATGTCAACGCGTAAACCTCTCGGGTTCGCGCAAAGCAAACACATGACACGCGGGGTGGAAATGCGAGCGTCTCTCTATGATCATAATTACAGAGATTTTGGGCTAGGGAACTATGTTGATATGGTCTTAATAATTGTATACAAATACGCAAACATGCGCGCTGATGGCCGGGGAATGCGTTAGTGGTCGTGTAAACATAAACGATATTGTGTGTACATATTTACGATTCAAATCTGTGTGAGTACTATAGAGAGGAAGCTAGAGTTTAGAGGAAAATTCTCTATTTATAAAAAGGGCTATGCATAATATTATATAAGGGTAATTGAGGAGATTGAAAAAAACAGCAAACTCATCCAGTTTACCGCCCTAGCTTCCATTAGAGATCCTCAAAGTGAAAGTCAAACTGACATCATTTTATTTTACTTCTTGGTCTGAAATATAAAGAAAATCGTGTACCAACTTTGTAAATGGTAATTGAGAATAAAACACAAAATTTATGTGATGAGGCCTTTTTCTGGAGAGAAACTGGTGATTTTGTTAAAAAATTGTAAACAGATATTTCCATAAAAAAGAACTGAAGATTTCCAACACAAATTGTCTTCTTTTCTGTTGATTTACACGGTAGTATTTTTTTAAACTAGACCCATGTGTAAAAATATGAAAAAGTATTTATAATCTAGCCAATTTTAAGTAATAACATTATGCAAATGTCCTAGAAACTTTGGTAATGTGTAATTAAGGTGGATAGCTTTTTTGTCCATTTTAGGTTCTAAAAATAGAACCGTCAATTTTGAGACCGTATTCATCAGATTATCATATTGAAAGGAACTATATGGTGTTAAAATTGAATCTTAAATTATTTGTTTTAGATGATTTGATTCAGATCAGCATTTTTTATGTATATATTGACCTTGACCAAAAAGTTAGAACAACAACGAAAAAAACGTGTATTTTCAATTAATCATAACTTTTTCAAAAAAGGGTCCTGACATTAAAACAATTCTGGAAAGAAACTGGTACAATTTATAGATTTGTATCAAAAATCGCCAGCCCATTAAAAAAACTTAAGATTTCCAAAAAATATGTCGTCCTTTCTGTGGATTTACCCGGTAGTATTTTTGTAGATTACCCCATTTGTCAAAATATGAAAAACTGTTTATATTCCACCCAATTTAAAAAAAAAAACATCATGCAAATGACCTAGAATGTTTGGTAATGTCTAATAAAGATGGATAGCTTTTTTGTCCATTTAAGGTTCTAAAAATTGAACCGTCAATGTGAGACCGTATTCATTAGATTGAATGGAACTTTGGTGTAAAAATTGAAGCTTAAATTATTTGTTTCAGATGATCTGAGGTTCAAAAAATTACCACAACAACGAAAGAACAAAAAGAATCGTTTTTTTAATAATAATTAATAATTTATGATTTTTTGTTATGGCGAATTATTCCGCTACACTAATTTTACTTTGCGATTTATCAGCGTTCCAGCCTGGTTTGGTAAACATTTTAAAGTTATAGCAAAATGCCCTTTTTCGATCAAAGTTCATCGGTATATGGTATCTCGAGTTTGGCAACGTTATCAAGAAACAGTCTCCTATCGTCGAAGGGAAAACTCAGAAAACCTCACCAACAAAAAAAAAACTTCAAAAAACGTTTTAAGATAAGTGGCGCTTTTTACATTTCCATAAATAGTTGTAAGCGTCATCTATCGACATCACTCGAAATCGTAAAAAATATGGCAAATAGATGATAGTTTTTACTCCATTTTAGGTTCAATAATTTAAACCACATTTTTTTTTATGCGCCAGTCTCACACTAAATGTTCCTTATAAGTTAAGTTTGCTTGTGCTTTATTGCGCCAGTCTGATTTTTGTTATAGTTGGAGGAAAGTTCCATGTTAGATAACTTTTTCCGACCGTTTTTCAAAATAAATTATTCAAATAAAACTATTTTCAAGCCATTTTCAGAGATTATTTATTATCAGATTAGATCAGATTAGATCCTGAAAAAAAAAGATCATCTTGTTTTTTCAACTTTTTGAATTATTTACGTAAATAATGACAAATTTCAAATTACTTTTATTCTATTTTAAGAACTAAATAAAACTTATTTCATTTAAACATATATTCTCAATTTAGGTAAATAAATGATAATTCTTACTCCAATTTTGGGTTTATAAATTGAACTCCTAACTTTTAGGACTTTTTAATTATTAAACTATGGAAAACATATTTTGGCTAAATAAATTTGTTCCTCGATTAGAAATTCAGAGATAAGTATTCTTTTCTTCTGATTGTATAATTGACAGAAAAAAGGTCCTGAAAAGAAGAACCGTCCTTGAGGTGTTTTCACACATTGTTTTATGATAATATTTTGCTCGTTTTTTTTGTAAATGCTTAAAAGTTTAAAGATTATGTATCAACTAGCTTTAAATGTATAATGAGCAAAAGGTTAGATTCTGACACAGGCGAAGTAATTGATGGAGATTTGAAGTCCAATTTGTTCATTATCTGTTATTAACTCTGGAAACAATATGATGGTTTTTATGTCAATTTTTGGAACTAAAAATTAAACCTCCACTTTCGAAACTCAATTTATAAGATTTTCTTATTCAAACCAACTATAATAAACAAATTTAAGCTAAATGTGTTAACTTTTTATTTTAAGTTCAAAGATCAGATGAAAACAAGATGATGGCTTTTTTGTCCATTTTAGGAACTAAAATTTAAACCTCTACTTTTGAAACTCAATTTAACAGATTTTCTTATTGAAGCCAACTATAATAAACAAATTTAAGCTAAATGCGTTTTTTTTATTTTAAGTTCAATGATCAGATGAAAATTGGATGATGGCTTTTTTGTCCATTTTTGGAACTAAAAATTAAACCTCCACTTTCGAAACTCAATTTATATGATTTTTCTCATTCAAACCAACTATAACAAACAAATTTAAGCTAAATATGTTATTTCTTGTTTTAAGTTCAATGATCAGATGATGGCTTTTTTGTCCATTTTAGGAACTAAAAATGTAACCTCATATCCATTTTAAGGATTTTATTAACAACTACAGAAAACATGCTAAACACGTTATTTTTTATTGTTTTAATCACATAAATTGTAAAAATATTGTTCGTATTTATAAATCCGCTGTTAACTATGACCTACATGATAAAATACCTTTTGGTTCATTGAGTGCGACAATCAAACAACACACAATTATGTTCATCAAAAGTCACACAAATCCTGACCGCCTGTCATGTCAATTGTCACTTAACCCAACGTAATGCCCCAACAACAACAACAACAACAACAAAACAGAACAGTACAGCCAGCCAAAACAGTTTATACTTTATACAGCGGCACAAAATGTTTTATTGACATTAATGTGTGTCTGTGCTGGTCAGGTCACGACTTTCAGTAAGCAACGCGCTTGCCAATGTATACTTCCTTAAAAGGGTTTCAAAACGCAGAGCGCGCGCAAACACGCGGCTTTCGACCCATTTAGAGACGGGCGCGCTTGTACATCAGTGCGGCCAATAGTCGGACTATCTCACGAAACCGACCACCGGTGGTCACTAATTTGCGCCATAGATTTTATGTTGTTGTTGGTATCGCCAGAAAAGACCTTATATATAAAGTGATGGTCGTCCGAAATGAAAAGCAGCACGTCCTATTAATTTATGTGGAAAATAAATAATTTATTTTGTATGCTCTGGCTGCTTCGGCTATTTTTGCATGGTTCTTTTTTTTGTTTTGGATTGTATGTGTTCCGCGATGAGAGAGACCCATTACCATATTGCACATGCATATATATTGTACTTTAGACATACACGTACAGCGTACACAGGTAAATCTATATACAGTCCATAATATAGCATATATTATCAACTGCATAGTCATGATATACCGGTATAAATAAAATATATATACGAGCAGCGCAGTGTATACACACAATAATATGTCGAGCTCATCGTGAACTATAAATAATGCATGACTTGGTCATTTAAAATTCCACCCATTGCATGGTTTATGTCCGGGTAATTGATTTATTGATGTGTGGTGAATTTAATTTAATTTAGTGCATTCTATTTAAATTTAAAGTGGATAGAGATAGTGTATTATTTTATAGTTGAGTATTCGCTCTATTAGAACTATATGGTTGATGCAGGAAGAGTCAAAAACTTCGAGTCGTTCTTTATTCACCAATTTGTTTTGAATGTTGTATCAATGAGCTAGATATAATAAATAAATATGTATATTTATAATTTGTGCGAGTTAATTTAACGCGGTCTATAAACCATGTAATTTAAATGAGTGTGTACAACGCTAACGAGGTACCGCATCTAATCGATCTTAAGAAGAATGTTCTCCATGTTGAGGAACTATTTTTTTTCGGTAGTTAACACGTAATTATGTGAATTAGTTTTGAGTGTTTATTTTAGATTTTTCAAGGTGTGCACTCGTAAAATAGCTTTTATTGTAGGTTATTGTGTTGATTTGACAAACAAGTTTTGGTTGGATTTGGTTCAGGTTTGTTTGTACATTTTCTTATCTCTTTAAGAATTTTGGAGAGGTTATGAAATCACACCCAATTATTATTTAGATTTAAACGTAAAGCTTAAAATTCTGGTCTTTTTATATAATAAAGGGAATAAAAATGTATTTTCAAACTACATCCAGATTGTAAAGTCAGGAAATACTTAAAAAAACACAGAAAAACGCAAAACATAATTCAATTAATTAAAAAAGGACTACGTCAACGTATTATCTTAACGATAAACTTTTATTTTAATATGAAATAAATATTTATTTCATAAGAAACTCACGTTGCTATCGTACTCCACAAAATGAGGCATGTAAGACTAGGTTCAAAAAATAGAACCTATAATGGAGTACATACATCAGAATATTGTGGCTTTTTAAATGCTCAGTGCAGCCAACGAGTATTGGGAAAGTATTCTAGATTTCTGTTTTTGGATAAAGTATAAAAAATAAAAAAAGTATGGAAAACTTTTATACTATAGAAACGTTTTTTTTTTATTTTTAAGCTTGTAGTAGCGGATTAAAATGTATTTTTTGTTCAAAACACAAGACTGCGGGTATAAACAAAGGATAAAGCTTAATACCAAATAGGTTACCTCTAACAATATCTTTATACAGTTAAATCAATGATCTTCTTTTTCTTCCTTAATTTGAAATTAAAAATCAAAATATTTTTACGTAAGTATGGAATAAATCTAGATCCAAAAGTGGTTCCTATATTGGAGAAATGACGAGTAGAACCAATAATCTAGAAGTTATGATAACTTTATTGTTTTTTTTTTCGTTTTCTTTCTGAATATTATTAGTTTACATCCTTAGCTTGATATAAAAACTAAATTGTTATTCCTAAATTCATCAAAATTGAAATAAAATAAGGGTAAACAAAATAGAACCTATAATGTAGTTAACTTCTTCCACCTAAATGGATAAAATATGTTAACTTTTATACTATAAAAAGGTTTTTTTATATTTTTAAGCTTGTAATAGCGGATTAAAATGTTTTTTTTACAAAAACGGTCATTTCCTAATCTCTTCAAAACACAAGACTGCGGGTATAAACAAAGGATCTTAAGCTTAATACCAATATTATCTTTTACAGTTAAATAAATGATTTGCTAAGGATGAAGATCCTTAATTTATATCTTATTAATATAAAAAAACTAAATTGTTATTCCTAAATTCAGCAAAATTGAAAAAAAAATAAAGGTTCAAAAAATAGAACCTATAATGGAGTTAACTTCTTCCACTTAAATGGACAAAGAATGTTAAACTTGTATTCTATAGAAAAGTTTTTTTATTTTTTAAGCTTGTAATAGCGAATTAAAATGTATTTTTTGTTTATAAAAACGTCCCATTTCCTAATCTCTTCAAAACACAAGACTGCGGGTATAAACAAAGGATCTTAAGCTTAATACCAAATAGGTGACCTCTATCTACAATATCTTTATACAGTTAAATCTATGATCTTCTCCTTCATCCTTAATTTCCTTAATTTATATCTTATTAATATAAAAAAATTAAAATGTTATTCCTAAATTCCGCAAAATTGAAAAAAAATAAGGTTAAAAAAATTGAACCTATAATGGAGTTAACTTCTTCTACTTAAAAGGATAAAGTATGGCAAAGTTTTATATTATAGAAAAGTTTTTTTTACATAAATAAATAAAAAAAACATATTTTCACTTTTTGGTATAAGCATGGAATAAATCTAGATCCCGC
>JANSTU010044424.1:0-10606 GCA_027564075.1 Bolitophila hybrida | reverse complement strand
ATATTATATGCGGCAAAGGGAGATTTGCACGTGGGAAAAAAATGCATATCCATAGATACCTAGTGGATTTTATATTACCGCTTTATGCATGCGTTAGAACTAAAAAACAATCCTAAAGAAAAAGAAGGAAACAACTTTCAAGACTTCATTTATATATACATCACATAATATTACATAAGAATATTAATATAATATTATAATGTATGCCTGCAAACTGGAAGCATATCACATGATCGTTAGGGGTGCTCAGAAAAATGTTATTTTTAATGATAATGATTTTTGTGATTTTGATCAAAACAAAAACAAATCGAAAAAATATTTGTACTCGTTATTTTTTCGAATTTGTCATTTTACTCCAAAACGGCTCGTTTTACAAATACAACGTATTCTACAATATTATAAATTGGAAACAAGTCTTTTTTATTTTTATAATAATTAGGACTTGTATACGCAAATAAAACGAAAGAAAAATCTTACATTGTGTCCTGAATCGTCCTAATGATAATGCATAACGCTAAAAATGTAAAGGTATACTCTATAGAGTTAAACCTTCTATCTTACGCGCAGCTAAAGCATATATATTATACAGTGTATGTGAATTTCAATAGTGTGTACGAGCACACACACGCAAAGGAAAGGGTTCTGTTTTCTTTTACTCGTCGTAATGCTGTGCGTACAGCAATTACCGAAACGAACCCTCGATATATATATGTGTGTGTGTGTGTGTGTGCGAGAACAGACGCGACGATCGAGCATGTGCGCGTACAAAGCATAAATATGAATTGGACGTCTTTGCTCAAGCTTTGATGCGATAATCTGCGCAACCACATGCATACAAGCATCGCGATAACTTGTGAATGTGCGCGCATCTGCGCCAAACCAGCAGACTGTCCGCGCCGAAATTCGCATAAATGCATGTATTTATGCGCGTGAGCCAAGAAATATGAATCAATTTGCTTTCGATTATTTTGCCGCGCATATTATTCGAGGGCCGGACGCACGCGGTGTTAGAATTAAGACGGACGCGCGCCCGATTTTTACACAATAAATTGCAGATTAACATCTTTGCATATTTCTGTGTATTTATATATTCATAAAAGTGGGTATTGGATTCGACATAACTGTAGGCTATAAACAAGATCCTTGCTTTGACGCTCACCCCATTATTTATGGACTTAATATGCATAATCATTTGTTTGCCGGATTTTTTAACACATACACAGACATAAACATTGTAAGCCCGGGTAAATGGTCTAACCAGCACCAAAAATAAGCATATGAAATCACCACTATTTCTGTGACTACGAACGTGCTCGTATGAAGTGAACGAATTTTAAAGATACTCATCTGCATAATCTAGCAATGCAGGAACACCTTTCCAGGTAGGCAGGAAAAAAGTACGTCGATTGTGTGTCTGAAGCAGACACACATTTGCATACATTAATAACGGAATAACTTCGGCGCAGTAAATACGCGTTTGCTGTTTTTGACGACAAAGTTATAATTTGTATTGGGATTAGCTGTGAAGAAACTGTCACAATTTGTCACTGCGCTTTAAACAATATCGCGCGACCGACACGGCATTGCAACGTTGTATATCTTACCGCAAATGTATATATTTCATCTAAAACATATGTATACAGAGATATACTTACTTGTTTTAAATTTTAAATTTTAAATAAATGAATAAAAACGTCTTTTTTAAAGCGAAAGCAACAATGTAGATTTCTCGCGCGAGCGCACTCATCACGACGGGCCGGCAAGATTGTTCGCTGCCATTTTTCCACACCCAGAGTAAGCATTCATCAGAAATGATATCTTCCGCCAACAGCGAAGGAAATACAAACTATAAACAATAACAGCAAACTGCCACATTTAGAATGGAGAGTTTTTATGTGTTGTTGCGTGAGCAGTTAATGGCAAACGGCAAAAAACACGCAATCTTTGTTAGTGTGTGTAAGCACTAAAGGTATACTCTAATCTCGAGTTTTGATATCATGGGAATATTGATATGTATATGGTTGAAAATTGAGGAGCATACATTGTTGCGCGCGCAGTCAAGTTTCAATGGGCATATTACGTTTCTAACATGGGTGCACAGTATACGTTTACTGTCGTGCCGGTTGCCTGTGATGGTATTCTTGTGGTAATGGTGAATGGTCTCTAGTTCAGTTCGCTGGCCAATTATACTCATTATGACGTGTCGCCAAAACTGCGATAAACAGTATACGGTGAACCTTTTTTATTTTATATATAATGCCAAAATATGTTAATGCTTTTTTTTCAGATTGGTGGTTTGATAAAAATTGAGATAAAAAGTACAATTTCAAGTAAGTGTGTTGTTACTCTTAAATTATTCTATCTATAACTAATATAAAGAAAAACAACCAAACAATATATTTGTGTTCGTTGAAAATACATGGATAATATAAATTACGTATTAAGTTTAGAAGACAATATTAGTTTTCATTTTATCTTGTAATACACATTTTCTATAAAAAAAACAATATTTGTATTGATTATTTATATTTATATACTCTTGAACGGTCATCAAGTAATATGGCCACAGAAATTACCTCTTAATAGAAGGTACTTTTGGGTGTTTGCAAACAATACTACAAAAAAATATAACATTATTATATATTTGCAAAAGTACTTATGTATTATGTATCACACAAACAAGAAAACTTTCATATATCACTCACGCATTCCATATAAAGTTTACTTTATACACTTTATAGGAATTCAATATATAGATTTCTTTTTTTTCAACCCACATTATAGAGTATTCTCGGGTTGTCAAAAAGAAAAAAAAGGAATCAGCTCCGTGCCGTTCGATATGAACAACACTGATGTGGGTTTATGCGCATATAAGTTACATATACTCGAGTTTCTAAGTTTTGGATAAATGGACGTGTCCGTCATGCATATTGCACTTACGGTTGCATTTGATGTCCCTCCAGAATAAGTGAAAATTGAGTTATAGCATTTTAGAAGCCATCGATAAATTAAATTCTCCATAATAGGATATTCCATACGAATTCTTTAAATCCATAAAAGGATGTCCTATACTGATTTAAAGTTTTTCATTCAAAACAGTCCGCTGAGACATGCATTGCCTTAACTACCGCGTATTGTTGTGTATATTACATTTAGTTAATTTGTATATAGAATTTGTTATAATAACCAAAGTTTGTCTTTGGAACTATACTGTAAGTAGACATTATTATTTAATCAGATACCACCTTATTAATGGCCTATGATCGAAAATTGAATAATTATATTGCGCCATTATGCGGCCTATATACTGATGCTTTTAAGTTTAACATGTATACAATATAATTACAGTGCACCCTCTACTCTGGGTAAGACCCCCAATTTAGAAACGTTTAATTATTTAAACGGAGCACATGATCGCCACATACCAACCACCCAAATAACCAACGGTATACACGGGAAACATTTCGATTACGTTCCATACGTATATCCTACTGTCGGCAATTATATGTTATTATGAATACATGCATTTTTTATATTATATATATATAATTAATCGACAGAAAACGACATTGGCGCACCAACTATTTATATGTTTTCCTTATGTTATATGATGTGTACTTCGAACTTGCTTTCAAAAACACTTATATTCAAATATACTATATACTAAACATGCATTAAACATATATGCGTATTTATAAAAAAAAAAAACTAAATAGAACATTACGTGGATCATATACGTAATAAACGAATATGTTTTTACATATTTATTATATAGACTATATACTTGTATTAAATGTATGCATGAGGTGTATTCTATGCATAAATACTAAATTATGTTCTCTTGGCTGTGCTACATACATTTCTTGAAAGTATATCATACAACATGTAATTCAGCTTATAAATAAATGTCTGTTTATATCCGCGTACATACTCAGGCTGGTTTTGTTAAGTAGTAGATGACATTTTCAGTTGTTAGCAATGTGTATTGCATTTAATA
The DNA here is from genome assembly GCA_027564075.1 of Bolitophila hybrida. Classification (NCBI taxonomy): domain Eukaryota; kingdom Metazoa; phylum Arthropoda; class Insecta; order Diptera; family Mycetophilidae; genus Bolitophila; species Bolitophila hybrida. Next base: position 6,609 of record JANSTU010044424.1, on the reverse strand, counting down.
AAGGAGGGCATATTTATACAATGGAATTCAAATAATATACATACCTGTCCGTGCCGCGTATGTATGTTCAGTGTGCGTGTGCACTGCATAACCGCACCATATTTATGCTCATAATAATACAGATTGCATCCAAAGTGAATAGCAAGGAATTCGTTTGACAGATGACATATGTGTGACATGATATATTTGATATATATTTTATTCATTTAGAATGAAATCGTTTAACCAACACACCAACTAAAATATATGATGCAAACTCAAAACCGCGGAAAATGCACTTCTGCTGCGTATCTAAATTATAATATTTAACATTTAAATGCTAGATATCATAAAACGTGAAAATGATAAATAACAACATGGATTTAAAGTTTTAATTTGAAATGGTTTTAGATGAAATATGTATATAGCCATTTTAAAATAGCTTTTTTACATAAATTCAAATATTACTTTAAATAATTTTATATAGCTATATACTAAACATACAGTTTGTCGCATAACAAGCGGAACTAATCGCATATCATGCCAAAACATTTGACTTGAGTAACGAAATATTTACATTTTATTCATTTTCCAAATCAATGGGCACACACACTAATAAATTGGTCCATTTATGACGCAAAGTTATCCCCAGTGTCGCAGTATTTATAACCGAATTTATATGCAGTCATAAAATATCAAATAAAATGATTTGTGTCACTTGAAAACCACACCTAGCATTTTGCAATTTGGGTTTTATTATATAGACATTATATTACATAAGTAGAGTTATCATTCAAATATTACATATATTCTATATATGTATTATGTACAAACAAAAAATATGGAAATACGCGTCAAATGTCACCCCCTTTACCACTGAAGCGAAGCGGTAGTACTTGGGAGAAAAAATATGAAATTCTACGTGCGAGTGGCGCAATACACAGGCACACCCTCATATCGTATAAATGTCGCAATATTTATCAATAAGCAAAATTGATGCGATTTCGAATCAACCTCCTACCATTTTCTCGATTCTGTTTCCGCTCGTTTCGAAAAAAAAAACACACACAAGCATACAGAGTTATGCATATAGGCATGGCGAAGAAGTCGTTCTAGCAAACATTAGCATAGGCGCATGGCAGCTTAATCATATTTCGTTGACCCCTTTCCACCCTATGCATTGCTTATTATATATGGAAAAAATATATATAACTGTTTTGCATTGGTATATGAATATGACGGGTTCAAACAGCGGACTGTACATTGTACAATGTACACTGTAGTGTTTACGCACGCACACACATATATACGCTTATGCTTATATTATTATCGGTTCGCATGCACTAAATAACCACGGTTTAGTATTATGCGTACGTGTATATATAAACTGGGTTAGCGTTTTGAGAGGGCGGTCCAAGGGGTGAAAACTAACTCCATGTTCAGAAGCGGTAATATATATATATATATATATAGAAAATGTATTTTTGTGAGTATGTATGTACATTGTACATTACGTTTCATATTACATATATATATATATATATATATATACACTTATACTCTTATGTAATCAGTTTACATTTTATTGAGGGTACAGTCATCTGCAAAATGAGATCAGAATGATGTATTTATAACGATACTTCAGAGAATCATACTGTATTAAATAATATACACGTTTACCAGATTCATCATAATTGAATAAAAAAATTTATTCAATTGAAATTCCTAATATTTACTACATCAGCTATATTATAGTATATATTAATATTAATTTAAATATGTGTTTTGTGGTGTTTTATTATATTTCAAATATATAATTAGGTATACATTCAAAACTCCAAGTAAATTGTATATATTTATCTAAATATTATACATATAATTAGAATATATCAAAAAACATAATTACATTCCCACAATCATTAAACGGTTATAATTCATCTTAATTGCCTCCAGTCGGCAGGCGTTGGTCGGTTGGTCTTTCGTCTAGTGTATATAAATGTATATTTTACGTATATAAACGTACAAGATGCCAAGATGTGTGATGTAGATCACACGATCCTTTCAAAAATATTATAAAATATACTAATAATCATCCAAGTTGTATGTTGGAAATATGGCGTCTACAGCTCACCCGGGGTCAACAATTTTAATAGCCCTATAAAATGGGTTGTGCATTGTATATATTCTATATGACGTGCACACCATATGTTAAACAGATTTTTTTGTAAATTTTATACAATATAGTACTTCAACGAATGTTTTTATAGTATGGGTGTTTGTATTTATTCATATTAATTATCTGTTTTGATGTGAAAGGCGAAGAAGTTTGTATTTTAAAATCGTCGCATTATATGACATCAGCTGTTTTTTTTTTTTGTTTCGTCTGAGTTTTTTTGTTTTGAAACAGTTGCATACAGTTCTTGGTATTGAATTAAACCATATTTGTTATGTATAATTATGTATAATTTTTATCAAAAAAGTGACGCGCATACTCTGAGATCTAAGAAATCGTTAAATTGTACTATTGTACGCGCATATTATTGGATTCTTGCTCAAACACGATATTTGTGAAGAACTGTGTATATACAATGTATTAATTACAATAATAAATAAAAACGAATATAAATGAGAATACAAAACATACTCGCATGAAGTCGCGCAATGAACTTTTAATTTATTCCACACAATCGTATATGCTTTTTCGCAGAAAAACCGTTTGATGATGCCCTCTATCAAGATAAAAGTGTGTAAATGTGTAAGAACTCTACTATAGTTTGCTAAAATCGTGTTATGCCACCATTTTATTTGAGTTCTTACTGCTGCAAAGCTCATTTGTAAATGCAAAAGTGCAGATCACTAAAACATCTATGTTTATCTAAAATCTCCATAGTTTGACCATATAAATTGCTAAATTGCGAACGCAGAAATTAAGTTAAAACTAAATTCAATTATTTGCCTTATTATGTGATAGTGATAGTGTTAACATTTCTTTTTGTAAACAATATCAAAGATAAATATTTTTTATTTGACTTTAGCAATAAAATATGTTTTATTTTTAAAAATTATATGCGGATTTTAGCTTATCAGACAAAACAGTCCGAGTGCACTATACGCTTGCCCTTGTAAATGTTATAGGTCATCAAAGTGATAATACGTTTGTACAATATGTCTAAGTCGATCTTATGATCATACATGTTTTATTAAGACATTTAAGAACATACCCATTGTTGGGTATCTTTACATCAATAGATAATTGAAATATAAAATATAATGTTAGATATTTCAACTTATATTCGGATTATCATGATAATAATTATATTTTATTTACTGATGCAAAACGAATTTTTATTTCCAGTCCGAATACCTCTTTGCATGTTGAAGAGCCAAGTATAACCTGCTTGAAGTAGGTTTTTTGTCTTCTTAGGTGATTTGTAGGACAGTATTAATGCACATGGTCCACGGTTACGTAATTGTTGCATGTATTAAATAGTGTCCTTCCGTTGATTTAAATTCAATTGCGATTAATTGTTTTGCGATGATTGAACGTTACTATTGCATGTGAACTGAGAGGCCCAGATAATTTACTTTACCAGAGAAGCAGTATTGACTGAGGTGCCTGTACGTTTCCGTTGCTTTTATTCTATGTATTCTTCACATATGTACCTGTTAGATATATTGGGTCCTGAGATTTCATCTGTTGTAGCATCAGGTTCAGAAAGTTAATTTACTTGTGTGTGTCAGATTCTCTGCAATCGTCTTCATGAACTCTAACATCCACAACTTAATTTTTTTGGGATTCGTATTATCTTTTCTGCTGTACATCTAACACACCAATACAATCGACATTATGCTCAGAGGAAAAACTCAACAATGTAGATATCTACGCAAGCTGTCGAAACGCTAAAACTATGAATTCTTAAATAAAATATGAAAGTTTGTGTTTCAAATGTTTACGTCATGTTTTTAACAGATGCAAACCATACATTCACACTCCACACACACTACTTCACAAATTCTGTCAAAAATACACTTCATTGGTTTGTTCGCGAAATGTCAACTATTTGCTATCTGGTGTTATCTGTGCCATAACAAGAAATAATATAAATAAATATGACATATTCTTGGCACTTACTGACTGTAAATTCACATCATCAAATATTTTATTGAATAATTGGAAAATTCTAAAATTTCATTTAAAATTTATTAACTTAGATTATCGACGTCGAAGGTAAGTACAATTACATGCATTAAACGCAAAGTATACATTTATTTAGACGACTTTCGCGATTATTATGTACTAGTTAATAACTATTAATTAAAATAGTCTAATCTGTTTTTCAGTTATATATTTGTTGGTATATATCACTAAAAATAAAATAAAACTGTACTGTATGTTAAAATAAAATTATTTAATATTTTCCAGGGAATAACCATATAATTAACGGATTTGCATCTTGAACCGGACCACCCTGTATATGTAGTACATATATTATACTTAACGCATACACATCTACAATATTATAATAAAAAGTAAATAATAAGAATACATAGCACAAGATAGCATGCAATATTATTTCATGAGTGTGATTTGTGAAGGTCAATGTATTCGCATATCTCTGCCTTATGTAGAAACTACAAAGAGCATTTATTTATTTGAGAATATTTGAATATTCCGGTTTATTTCGAGAGTCACGGTTAATTATTTTTTGTCCGGTTTTATTTGTGTATGTGTGATGTGTGTGCGCGGTGCGTGTTGCATTTTGGTTTTATGAATATAGACCCACGGCTGTCTCATCGTTGCGTCCGTCTCGTCGATCGCTCCAAGTCGTCGATTATTTTAATGAAAAACAAAAATTTACGTTTGCTTGAATAAACGACACGTTCACATTTTTTTATGTATATTATATGCACACACACATGTATATAAAGAGTTGACTATACATTATAAACATTATCAGTTTAAATAACTCGCATACAAAGGAAATAACGCTAACGCGAGCGGAGTTTGATTAGCTTCGGTGATCTTTTTTGCGACTCGCGCGTTGCTTACAGAGAAAAATATTAATTCTGTTCACGTCTAGACGCTTATATGCAATTCAATTTAAAAGCGTGTTTTTCTGCTGCTCGCAAGTGTGTGTATGTGTGTGTTATGTGAATGTGTTTACTAATTATTTATAAATTATCAACGGATGCAAGCGCGTATAAATGCCGACGAAAAAAAAAAACAAAAGCGATCCAATCTTGCTTACATTTTGAGCCTTGTTGGTTCTGGTAAACAATATTATGTATGTATAGTATTATGTAGTTCTTATTATTAGAAATTTTAAAAATAAATCAGTGTCAGTGCAGTTTTAGTGTGTTTGTAAAAAAATCTAACCATAAATGGTTGTTGCCACAAGCGAGGTATAGAGTTCCTACGTACAATTTAAATTTGTAGGAACTTCATACCGTGCTCTTGGAGCGCCAGATTTCAACAGAGATGTGTATATTATTTAAATGAATTACATACCTAAAGTGAGTATTATACATCTAAAATACATGGAAATTGATTTTATGTTTGAAAACAACTTACACTTACTTAGTGCTTAATTATTCGGTAGGTCTCTAGGTAGGGAGTGTTGCAACAAAAGAAGGATTTTTTAAACTTTTTTTACACTATTTATGTAACCCTTCATAGTCATTGAAAATCTATTTTTTTTCATATTAAATTAAAATTGATTTTTAAACGCATCAGTTTCAATAATTTCATCATTTTTATTGACATTATTAATATAGAAACAATGTTGAATTACGATTCATATATTTGCTTTCACAAGACAGTTTTCTGTTATACTTAGTCGGTTGTGTGCATTAACACGCGCAATGAGCACATGATGCCAGATTTTTATGAGGTCAATAACCACATTTATCTCTAAAAATATACACTCGCGAGAACTCGTCGTTTATATCTACTCGTAAAACGACAAGCATATAATAGTTCACAATTAATTATTAAACATACTTGTATAATTTTTATGTGCTTTGTGAGTAAGTAACTATATACATTATAAAATTATACGTAAACATCTGTTCAATCATTATTGTTTTGTTTAATCAAAAACAAATTTTTAAACACACTTTAAAGATCCTTAAAAGGCCGGTAAAGGCCACCTACGATTGTATAATATTAAAAATTAAATTGTACAAACCTAATTAATTAAATGAAACAATAACTAATAATAATAAACTTATAGCACAAGACTTTTATTCAGATGTATATTTTTATATTTACGTATACATATAGTTTACAAACTATACAAGTGTAAGTATATTTTTAAAGTGTGTACTCGTATGAATATCACATAAAATGTAGGCATAATGCATTAGAGAAATCATTGATTTACATATGCTCGAATTTCAAATTCCCACACTGTGCGCTGAACAAAGAGTGTTTCTAAACCGCGCAAACCTTTGCGGCAGTCAACTATTGTGCAAATGTACATGCGTACAAGAACCACATAAATAATTCATGTGTACAAACAAATAACTGTATTTGAATAAATTAACGAAAAAGAAACTACAATAAAATAATCAAACATTTTGATTTAAATTTTCTGCTGTAAGGGTTTCGTTTAAAGCTGTTTATTAATT
>JANSTU010044413.1:0-10609 GCA_027564075.1 Bolitophila hybrida | reverse complement strand
TTGCCCCATCACGGATGAGGTGCCTACGGGTGCTGAAACGCGGTGGTTGTGGGCGATATAGACCCTAAGGGTAGATGATCGTTCGTTAGTTACTTATGCTTCGGCGTACCAGGAAACTGGAGATATCTTTGTACAACGTAAAAACTATTAAGCTCCTTGAAACATCTGTTACATCTGCTGCTATCCCTCGAAACCGCCGTCGGCCGAATATTAGATAAATGGAACATCTTACGGAAAGATGATCTCGTCAAGCTTAAATGAAGAACACGGGCCTATTTGTCTTTTATAAATATTTTCTGGTGATGACCAACAAATTTAATATCATGTTCCAGTCCCCACAGCACGTTTCTCAAAATGATATTGAACCATTTTTTTGAAACCATCCCATGCCCATCATCTTGTCAATGTAATAGACAATAGACGTCTACATGAGGCCAAAAGTTGAAAGTTTGATCAGTGAACTGCCGGAGCAGAGTCCCGCAAAATCATAATGAGATGTCTTTCCTACTACAGAATCACCTTGATGATCCTATTTTAAAAAACTCTTCAAAACATCGATCCCAAGCAGATGGGCCCATCTTTCGCTGAATTGTATAATGCATTCCCGGCCATAGTAGATGACAAAGTGAGCCTTGGATCGTTGGATACAGAATGGAGGATGGTGATTCAACAAGCGACATGTGTCGCATGATTTGGGATATAATATATATTTACTACAAACAACTATTGGTGATAACATGTATCCGCTTCTGCAATCTTTTATCGGGACTGTCTTGTCTCTGCCACATAAAAAATAAGCTACGGAACAAACTGGAGGGCATGATTCGTGCTATTGATTTATCTCAGTGGGTACCTAAAAACATCTTTTGGACAAATACTATATCTTCATTAATGGGTAAATTAAATTTTGGACTTCTAAAAATACAAAATTCGTACTTTTTTATATAATTATGGATGCATTTTTATTCAATAATGAACACCAACAAATTCAAAATTTAGATCTTAATTATATTAATATATATTAGAAAAACCAAAAAACAAACCACCATTTTACTTATTTTGGTACTCAAATGTTTTGATCGGCACCCAAATATTTGTTTGGCATTTACATATTATAATATTATACCTTTTGTTTTAAGTAAAAAATACATCAAAAATAAAATATTTCAACAGGTTTTACGCCAAAAATCAAAGTGCAAGGACAAAGTTTCAAGACCAGATAAAGATTCCAAGTTTTTATAAATTTATTTCACAGGAGATGAAGAAGAAGATGATCAACAATGCGCTCTTATCAACGGAACAAGACGTGAAATTATATTAAATTTGTAACGTTTATTTCACCAGCATAATCAATTGGTTAAACTATTCAATCTTGCCTTGGATCAGATGATTACAAAGTCATTATAACTGCCGACAAAACATCATCCGGTGAGCATGAACGTCGCTTTATTATCGCTCACGATTTCATGTGGAGTAATACATTTAAATAACACTAAATGTTATTATTTGCTTCACAGTTAACAGTTAATAAAGAAAATGTGTAACGTATAGAGAAGCATGTTATCAAAAACGATCAGCATTGGGACATTGACAATCCAGCACAAAGAAAGCAGGCTAATCTACAGTTTAGGGACGGTGACGTAAATAAAAAATGTTGAACCCAATAATGAAGGAAATGAGCTACTGAGTACGAATCAGTCATCAGATCGCGTCGCCCTCCCCTCTTCCTTTGAGGGAGGCACCGACACGTGATCAAAACAATGTTCACGACATAAATTTGGTATGTGAACGACAATATATAATTCTGATGAATTGCGCCACTTTCTCGATGCTCAGATACAACTGTTGATTGCTGATTAAAAAATAGTTTTAGAAAAACTTATGCAACACGAATAAAAGAAAGTGGTGGAATTATTATTGCTCCATTCGAAATTAATTGCACTAGCTGCAGCATCGACTTGAATCCCATTAAAGTTACTCGATGGTGGGCGCATTAAGAGTTCAATTTTTTTATTAAATATAAACTATACCGAAATACCAACATTTAACATCGGTAAATATTCTTGCAAGGCATGCCAGTATTAAAAACAAGCTCTAAGTGAGCTTTTATGGCTCCGTACAATAATGATGTCAACAAGATTCAATTGAAGCTAGCCGTTTAAGTTGTCAAGTACTGATCCAAAAAAAACATTTATAGATAAGAAACAAGCTGTCCACTATCCGATAGAGTTTCTTAACTCTTTGGAACCATCTGGAATGCCAGCAGACATATTTACGCTAAAGGTTGTTTCACTGTTGCTGCTCATTCGCAATTTAGATCCACCGAAATTGTGCAACGGAACAATACTTGCTGTTAAACTAACGAATTTAATCAAAGCCACAATCATCAGCGGCAAAAGTAAAGGATACCACGAATTCCAATGATTTCAACTGATTTGCCCATCGATATAGTAAATAATGGCGATAGTTTAGGAGATTTAAAAAAGATCACCTTCCTGTTAGATAATCGCATTTCGTCAAGAAAACACAAACAATATTTGGGGGAAATAAACCCTATAAGGGTGATAGGGCGTCAAAGTTTTATCAAAAAAAGTAAAAGTCAATTGTATTGTTAAAAGAGTGAATAGTATCAAATAAAAGGTATTTAAAATACGTATGATTTAAAAAAAATATGACTACCCTTAATAAGATAAGGACAAAGAGGTATTTATTTGTATTCATGTAGATAGTAAATGGACAAGAAAACCGAGAGATGCTAAAAATATCAATATATTTCAAATCATATCCAGTCGTTGGCCGCCATTATTTCCATTGTTTTCTCGTTTTGAAGTTGTATTTAATAATACATTTTTTAAGTTTTTCTTACTTGCTGTTTATAATTTTTAAAAAAGGCATCATAGTTGTAATACGCACTTTTTTCTAAAACTAACACAACTTTGAATCTGGTTAAAATAAAATCAAAATTATATACGATGATATGATTTTCTTTTTTCCATACCAACCAAAAATTCATTCATATTTTATGTTTAATAATGCCTCAACATAAATGTCATTTCGCGATTTTTCTGCCATTGTCTGACAGATTAATCACAGCCCTCATTCTCCATGAATCCCATTCCCCAAACATAATGCACGCTCCAATTGCACTTGTTGTTTTTTTAATATACTTTTCGGTGATTATTTCGTGTTTTCTTTCAGCATTCTGGTTGATTGTAATGCGCACGCAATGGAAATCTATATTATAATATATTTTATATATATATCTAAGTACAACAATATGACATTGTCTGCTGGTAAAAGGACACATGTCATGCTCGTTGCATGCGCTTAAAGCTTAGGCTGAACCACATCACTCAGCCCACCGGCCGACGACGACGACAACGCGACATATACAACAACGAAACCAGCACGCCCGCACCCGCCTGCCGACGCAAAGCACACGTAGTTTGGCACACAATGAGCTGGCTCCGGCTGGCTTATGATTTGAGCAAAATACTTCCCCTGTTCGTCCCTTATATATATATATATAGAACGAACGTCTGCGAAATGATAATCCTTTGTTTTCCTCAACGTATTTGTGTAATACGTTCTGCATGTGTATACTATATAGTATTGAGAGATGGTTCGTATACGGATCGGTGCACAAAGGACTAATACAGGACGCCACACAGAAAGACGACGCAAATTACTTTTTGATAATAACTCAGTTTGCCCAAGAGGACGTCGACGCAATTGCACATGTTTCTATATAGTACATATATATATTGCACCAGTGCATTACCTATAATGAAAATACGCCCGCCGCGCTGCGCGTGCATTTGTATGTCTGCGTGCGTGATATATTGCAGATTGATTCTGGTGAAAAAAATAATAATAATAAGGTCCTTTCATGGTATAAATCAAATGTTCACATGACTTACAACCAACCTTTTGGACTAAACAACTGTAATTACTAGACTGAGGTGCGACTCAAAGACGTGACTAGCATTGTGTTGTTCACTCGAGCTCATAGAGTAAGTAATTGCCTTTTATGATCGAAAGAAACGTTTAACATTAGGGTGGTGCAGAATATGCAGACGTGAAAGTTTACAATTCATAATGGATTTAAAAACAAATATTAGACGATCCTTCATTCAGCTGCAATGAAGGCTGGTCAGTTTACAACAATACAGAATCCACAAACCCCACGACCTTCGGGCTGAATAGATCAATTCTATAGAGAAAACCATTTTTGGTCAATTTGGAAAATGTTTTTAATGGCAATAAATATGAACAAATTTCTGCTTAATTATATTTAACACCTTAACACCCAAAAACAGATGAGCAGTCAAATTTTTACCATTAGTTGGTCTAATTTTGACCGCCTTCTTCTTTTTTCTGTATTATTCGCTTGCCTGAATATGATATACTTTTGTAATAAAAAACGAATGGCTTGATATTGTTTAAATATTCTAAATGGATATTCAAAGTAGTCCCTTTCCAAGTCGATACAACGTTGACAGCGAATGAGTTTTCAAGGTCATTCACCGTCACGGCCACCTTTATTGTGTCCACATCTTCATCTTCACATATTTCAAATGCATTTTTAGTTTCAGGAATAGGAAAAGTCGTACGGAGCCAAATGAGATGAATATGATGTGTTGCCAATCACAGAAACATGTTTTTGTGCCAAATAATCGCGCACAGCAAAGTCAAACTCCCTCGAGTATGGTATTCAGGTCGCACACGGTTGATTCTGGCTAATAAACGCTTCACAACATCAAAATAATATTATATCACATAACACATTGACATAATATCAGGAAAATATATAAAAACAATGCACTTGCATTGCCTAATCCAGTCATAGGTCTTAAGTCACATTGAAGTCAATAACATAGATGGCAGATTTTTTTGAATTATAGTCTATAGTACGAATTAAAGTACGAATTCACTTCTTAAATAATTAAATAATAACAGCCAAAAAACACAACAAAACTTGAAAACAGTTCTATATTATATAACTTCTATCAGTGATAAGTATTCTAAGATATATTGAAAAAAACTACAAAATCTAGTAAAATACTTTTTTTTTAAGAAGGCAACTTCATCATCTGAAACTGCAGTTATCATCAGTATATATGTAATGAGGACAAGGATCAGTGTATGTCTAATGTGACAGATTATGACAAATATTGATTTATTGATAATAATTCTTTAATTCGTAACTGACATCTTATTCATTTGTCTATGTGTACAGTATTTATATAAAAAAAACTCTATAAGCAATATAAAATCGTACATATTTTAAAATATGTAGTTTAATAGAACACCTATCGACAGCGTCATTTGTAACCTCAGATCAAACAAAATGAGGTTAATTTATAGTAAAAACAGTAATACAATTTATGAATGAATATAATACATAGCCCATATATTATTACAACAATTTGAACTAAAGGCACGAATACACACACGGCGTCAGGACGCCTTCTTCATATAAATAAAAATAAATAAAAAGGCGTATTCGTGCCTTCCGTTGGTACACCTTCTAAATTACACCTTCTATCGGCGTCTCCTTGGACCAATTGAACCAATAAAGCATGGTTAAATGGCCGGACGTTCCACATCCACGAATTTAGTGGAGTTTACGAATCACGCTATTAGTGAGTCTGGTGCACGATATTCGTAAAGCTTTTGATAGCTTGCGTCATAACTATTTACTAAGAAAGCTGCGTCAATTGGGTATTTACTCATTTATACTTAATTGGATTCAATCCTCTCTATTTCATCGCAAACAATACGTTCTTATTCGTGGTGAACGCTCTTAATTGTTTTTAGGAGGCAGCCATTTACGTCGGTTTTTTTAAAACATTTTTATAAACGATGTGGCCGTTATTTTCAGATTCTCATCATGTCTTATGTATGCTGATGATCTGAAGATATTCAGTAAAATTGAGAATCCTTCAGACGTTTCGAACTTTCAACGAGATTTAGACATGCTCTCATCATGGTGTCAGAAAAATTGTCTTTACTTGAACATCAGTTATTGCAAAAGCATGAGCTTTTTCCGCAAAGTTATTCCGATTTGATCACAATATTGCATTGAAGTTATGCAATCGTATCGATGCTCCTGCTTTGCTGGCCCTTTTAGATTTCAATGTCCCGTTCAGAACGACTTTAACATGTTTTCCTACATCCGAGGAGGCTTAGAGCTAATTAAGGTCATGCTGAGCCAATAAATGGCTCATTTTGATTTCAATATTTCCTGTGAAGCATTTCGGAGAGTCACACGATCTATAAGTTAAGTCGTGAATTATTATAATAGTTGTACAAGTATGCGTTCAGAGCGAACCATACAGCAGAAATTATTCTTTGGTGAAAAAAGCACGGACATCCTATTCGATTAGCGCTTAGTTGATTTGTAGTACAAGCTTGACAGTTATATTTTTGTAATCCTTGTTTTGTTTTTTAAATTAGATAGTATTGTTATGTATTATTTTTTTTTTTTTTAATTTGTATAATTGTTGTCTTCATTTTAATTTATAATAATATTGTAATGGTTGGTGGCAATGTAATATTGAAAAAATAATAGAGGTCTGTTGGGAGATAAGTCCTTGTTGACGTCACATTAAAAAAAAACTTCCTTTTATTTTTGTATATTTAATTTGCACACAACTTCCTAACGATTTGTCCACCAATGAAGTGAAATGTAAAGACCAAACCGGCAGTCATTAGGAAGTCTGTATATACAAATAAAAAAATCCTTGAATATTGTAAAAAACTGTCGTCGGTTGATGGGCATCATGACCATCGGGAGCCATTACATTCTATATTCATTTTTTATAAACTATTGAAGAAAGCAATACTTTACTTCTAGTCAAACAGCAGCTATCCGATATGTGAATGGGAAACAATCGGAATTATCTGTTATTGGTTATTTTCTAGATAAGAACAGGTACAGGTAAATTCCAACAAACATTTAGTTTGACGACTTTTTAGTTTTATTTTATTTCAGTATCTAAATAAGATTGTAAAAAGCTACTCTTTTTATTAGCGCCAAGCTGATGTCTAACATGTGGAAAATATATTTCAAATCAAATAAAAATATTCTTCCCAACTAACAATTGGACTTCCAGAAGGTTTAAATTTGTGATTATTAGAGGTTACAAAATCGATATCGCTTCTAACTAACTTGTGAATGAAGGTTCCATATGTCTTGTGAACATCTAAAGTGCGCTAAATGTACTTGCCACAAGTGTTAACGAGGGAGAAATTGTCGCTGTATGAAGCCTTTCGGAAGTTAAATTGTTTGTTGGGGTATCTTCGAAATATATTTACAACATCTTTTTTAGTATTTCTTCTAATCTGCACATAATTATAATGACAGAAAAAACTGTTAAACATCTCATTGTATTATTAGTAGTCAAATTTCATTTGTGTCCAAATGAAACGAAACAAACTTGGGTACATTCTTTGATTCATTAATTTTTTGCCGGCTCTGTGTAATGTTGTTAGTGTGTTTTTGTGAAGGAACAAAAACTGGCGAGGCGACGGTATCTAAGCTGTCGTTGTGTGTTGTGTAAATTTCTTAATATTTACGCTTCTGTGTATGTTCTTAGTTGTTTTTTGGGCCATGCAGACAATCTTTAATAAATTGTTGTTGCTTTGTGTGTTATTGGATTTGTATTAAGTCTACGTACATTTGTAACTGCTATAAATCTTCAACAAACACCAATTACTAAAACTGACCCAAGTTTGTCTAATTCCCATCTCTAGATGTGCGTTTTTTATGAGAAATAAGAACTAGGATTAAATTTGATGTCAAAAGAAACATGTTTAATTGAATAACCCGTTTAAAAAAAAGCTAACACCACTTAAACATGTTTTGCGAAAAAATCCAACAATTTACAAGTTAAAATGTATTACTTAGTATGCCTTGGACTATTTTCTTCATTTATTTTGAACACCAAGAAGACCCACAAACTGATCAAAGACACTGTGTAAAAACAGTGTGAAATATCACAAGAAAAGGAATGTACCAAAATACAGTGGTAAGCAATTGGAAAAAAACACAAGATGTTGTCGTGCTTTCAGGTTGAAGCATTTCAATGTGGGAAATTAATTGTTCTTGATGACGAAAAATATTTTACATTTGGCAACTCCTGTATAAGTGGTAACGATGGATTTTATACGGCCAATTATAGTGAGTCTACACAAAATCAAGTTTAAGGGAATTGAAAAATTTCAACGATGGTTTGGTTCGCGATTTCATCAGCCGGTGATTCCGAGGCGTTAATTGGAACTGTTCGCGTTCAAGCAGTCAATGCTGATGTTTATATAAAGAAATGTTTTCAAAAAATGCTCAAATTCAAAATGATGATATAATATTTTGACCAGACCATCGTGTCATTAAGTCAGAAAAAACCTAATCAAAAAAATTATAATTTCTGCCAAAATGCGACAAACCACCAAATATTCTCCAAGTACGACCCATCCAAAACTTTCTGGAAATTTTGTGTCAGATGGTTTACGAGGAGTATGTGAGGCCAACACCGTTTGATTATCATTAAACCGACCTTAAGAGAAATCGAAGATCATGAACCGCAATTTGGTAAATAAGCATTGTATAACAAATTCGACAACACTCCAATTTTCGGGATTTTTTGAAGAAATCAATATTTTGCTACTAGTCAAACAGCTACTCGATAATTTTTTTATATGTATGTATAAATGTATAAATGTATTTATTAATTATATAGTAATATTTCGTTTGATTAACCGATACTACCGTACTATGTGGTATTTAAAAACTGTACATAAAGGCAGTAATGCTCATTTAACCTAGACAATATCTAATAAAAACCGTGTTATACTCCGATGAGTCGAAGTTCAATTTTAAAAGATCCAACAAAGCTTGTCTACAGACCAAAAGTTTTACGCCTGAATCCGAGATTTTCCAGGGGAACTAAAAAGGCAACATTATAATTTGAAGATGTTTTTGTGGACATAGAATTAGATCAATTTACAAAAATAATTGAGTAATGGACCGTTTCGTGTACAAAGACATTCTAACACTGAATAAGAAATGCCGATATAAAGTTTACTTTCAGACAACGACTCTACGCACACTTCAAAAATGGTTAAAAAGTTAGGTTTTATGAAGTAGGCAGCTCAGCCCATAGAAATTGTGTGGTATAAATTGTAGATCGAAGAATTCAGCGTCATAATTGCAATAATAACAATAACTTTTTTATCCAAGCTAAAAATACTTAAAAATCATTTGCTCGTCCTTTTTGAAAAAAATAATTGAGTCAATGCCTCGAAAATTGGCTACACATTTAAAATATAAAATAACTTGAACTTTATATAAATGTGCTATAGTTTTGCTGCAGTACATTTGGCTGAATTTTTAGTTTTTCTTCTAAATATTATATATATATACTTATATTTAATTAAACATTAACGGAAAAAGCAAAACGAAACGTCTGCTAAGGGCGGCGTCAGCTGTCACGGTAAAACTGTTCAAAAGAGATGAATCAGAGCGCGCAGCTTGAGTGGTTCATCGTGCTTAGCGCGCGCTTTGAGCTATATCGATAATTGAACTTTTCAATATATCACAACATGACCATCTATATATTGTTTATTATATAAACTCTGCGAAATTGCGAAATAAACCGATAATATCTATTAAAAACCGAAAAATTTGGTACCCCTCAAAAAAAAAAAAAACACTGATAATTTTTTACAAATATATACGATCGACCTTTACATACCGAAATATACCGAAAATATTGACTAAATACCGACCTGTATTAATTTCAATTAAATTTAATATAAAAAGTACAATTTTATGTTTATAGCCATACAATTCCATCTGTCTCATAAAATACCGCAAATAAAAATGCAATCATTTCAAAAATGCAGTTATACACAATTAAAAGTGTTTCCATTCTTTATATAAAAATCCTTTCAATACGTATTCATTAATTTAATTATAAAAGTAGTACAATACCATAAAATATAATATAGACATTGATATTACTTCAATTTTGCGCAAGAACTTTAAGCTGTGTAAATAAATCGTTTCCCCAAACGTCTTTAATTTAGAGTATATTTGATCATTTATAACATATTACATATATACATATTTAGAATTTTACAGTTCACCTCTATATATTTTGCACATTTATAAATAAATGTCAATCAATACCGTATAGTCTACACATTCACACATACACACATACAAAATAATAATATTGCATATCTGCATTCTGCATGCTAGGCGACACATGCATCGAACATTGAGTAATTATATTAGTTTGCATTCGATTTAAAATGCCTGTATGTTGTACGTGATCACGTGTACTACATAAATTGCAGAGGCATAGTTTATAGAACCATAATACATAAAATTTTAAATATATTCTATAGAATATAAATGTATATACGTACAATATACATGTATTATGTGCAATTGTGCTTGAATTCCCAAACTAAATGTTGCACACACACACAATATTATTATTATTATTACATTATATTGCGATCACATCTTCAAAGGTCAGGAAATGTAATGCTGTCTTGAAGTGTTTCCTTTGCTGCGTCGTCTTTGGTGCCAGAGAGTATA
>JANSTU010044402.1:0-10609 GCA_027564075.1 Bolitophila hybrida | reverse complement strand
TCAAACTCCGATGTATTGGTGGCCTTATGCCAGTTTGTATGTGATTGCGATATTGTTATTTAGTCACACTATATAGTATATGTAGTTATGTTACGGGTTATATAGTATTACGCTATGTTCAAAGTGTACTCTTACATATATGTGAAAAATAAAGGTTAAAAAAAAAACTGACAATTTAAAAAATCCATATCAGGAGAAAATTGGATAGTTAGATGTTCCATCTTAGGTTCTTAGAATAAGACAAATATATAGCAAATAATAGTGACTTTCATATAGCTCTTTCCAATAGTAATATTTAAAATGTAAAAACAAAATCAAAAACCTTTAATAAAAACTTCTTTTCTCTAAATATTAATTACCAATTTAAGTGATAAAACCTCTTGCATTTAAAAAAAATTGATATACACATTCTATTTACTTATTTTTATGTATTTCGTTTGGTTCACACGTATTTATTAATGCACAGCAAACTGTTATCATTTGGTCAATTGGATACTTTTCACACGATGATGCTAAATTAATTGTACATTTTTTTGAATTTAAAATAGTAAACTTAATTCTGAGAAGACCAATAACACGCTCAACGGGTACATGTAAATAGATTTTTTTTTTTGTATTTTCAAATTCTTTCGGTGACGTCTGTTTTTTTTCTTTACTTATCATTATATTATATAAAGTAGCACCTTTACTCTTTAGAGTTTCATTAATAGAAAATCCTTTGTCAGCCATCACTAGATCACCAGGTTTTACAAGATCGAGGAATCCACTGTTTTCAACTATGTATTTTTCACTGGCCGTACCCTCAAAACCATCTGATATAAAAGCAATTGGTCCATGTGGAAGCACTCCAATTAAGTATTTTACTCTAGATGTTTTCTCGTTTGTCGAAGATGTTTTCAATAAAATTGGTCGTTCTAATAAAACCTCGAAACAACTAATTATAATAGATATACTTTCGCTAAAGTTTTTCTTAAACTCAATCGGAATGTTTTGCTTAATTATTTCACGTTCTGGCCATTTTACAAAATCCTTAAGTTTGTTATACATTACATTTAAACATATGTAAAAGTATTTACATACTGTTTGATTTGAAACACCAAATTGATGTTCAAAATATCTGAATGGCAAATTAAGGCGCATTCGACACAAAACTATATAAAATATTTGAAACTTAGATAAAAGTTTTGGAACTTTTGGCAAATCATCACTTAGCAGATTATACAAAGTTTCTAATTGTTTAAAGTTGGAAAGTCCAGTGTTGAAGCGAACTTTATCATCTTTTCCATCAAAGTTTTCTAACGTCACCTCCAATCTTTTAAGCTTTTCTTGAAGCTCTTGAATCTGATTCTGCAGATACTGACCATTTAATTCGAATAAGTTGAACTTTGTCATGTCCAAATCTGTTTGGCAGCCAATTTCAGTAGTTTGAACATCTTTAAAAATTAAAAAAAATCATTATTATTTGTATTAATAAGCAGATAAGAAGATTAAATAGTATACCAATTTGCATCGATTGAACCGGAGGAGGTTTTAATACTTCTATTTCAAGTTTTGTGCATGTATGATAATCATCATAATTAGGTTCATATGTTACATCTGGTTCGTTTAAATATTCTTCTTTAACGAAGGTGGGAAGAAATATCTCCTCTATCGGATTTGTGTTATTTAATAATTCCGTTTCTGATTCTGTGGATTTATCATCATCAGATTTAGATGCTTCATCTATTCTGTTTAAATTATCTTTCTGTAATGAACTTGCAGTGAATCTGTATCCCATTTTTTGACTAGGCACCCAATCAGGGTGGTTTACGTCCATAAGAGGTGCACTTTTTTCTGTAATTAACTTGATGATCATTTAATGTTTAGTTTTTAATTCATATACTAACTTGATATAAAGTGCTTGGAGCATACTCGCAAATAATCAACTTTCGGTGAACCACAGTTTATGTCTTCTCGTTTTAGGGCTTTTATCCAGTTTTCACGGCGTTTTTTTCTTAACTCGGACTTTGAGTTACCAGCTTTAAAGCTTTTTATGTCGGGAAATCTAAAAAACTTTAAATCTTTGTCGCGTTTTGAGCTCGATGAACATTTTAAGACCGCGCAAACTGCCGGCATTTTCAATAAAATTTCTTTTTCTGAAACCTACAAAATATATTGTATTATTCAACTTTAGAAATACATTAAAATTGTAAAAAAAACTTGATTAATTATACAAGTTTTTTTGTTTGCAGAATAATGTCAGCGAATTAAGGTATTTCACCTACAGCTTCTTCGTCTCCCAGTACTGGATTCAGAGCATCAACGTTTGTATGCCCATCTCTCTGTACGGTTCTTTTATAACGCCTCATAGCAGCCGTTGAATTGGCGACGGATCTACTTTGAGGGTATCCCATATATAAAGATGGTACCCAATCAGGGTGGTTCACTTCAATAAGCGGAGCACTTCGTCCTAATGTAATAAAATGTATTATTAAAGAAAATTATATATACATATATATATACTTAATATTGTAGTTACCTGAAACAAAGTGCTTGGAGCATATTCGAAATGCATTTATTTGCCTGTTATCAGGAGTAACTTTTCGCTTGAGAGCTTCAATCCATTGATTTCTTCTTTTAATTCTCAGCTCCCATTTCGAGTTTCCAGCTCTATACCCGTTAATAGACGGGAATCTATAAAACCTTACTGACGGTTCGGTGTTACTGCGTGAAAAACAATTATTGACAGCACAGGATGTCGGCATGATAATGTATGTGTATGTATAAAAATGAACTGTATAAAAACAAATAATTAAATTTCACAACGTGATAGTTATATATATAGATATCTGTGATTCCAATATAAACATTAAAAAGGTTATTATTCAATTCACCCGTAGTAAAAATATTATATTCTATATATTTTATATGCGACTGACATTTGTCAATTACTTACAAGTTTAAACTTGACTTCACCGCTTACGTCAATGCGATGTGCCCACATATAGTACCACAAAATTGAAAGGGTAGTACTTTAATGTAAATTAAAACCATCAGGAGCAGCTCTACCGTGAAACACAAAACTAAGTTTTCAAAATTAATTCACAGGAAAATGGAAACTTAAACCGACACAATTAATAGTGCAGTGACGAGAAGAAACTAGTTTTTTAACTAAAAAGTATATTTTAATTGTACATGCGAAAAAAATGTTTCTCTCACTACATTTATTTAAAGTATTAAGTATCGAAGTAAGTTAGTATTTTAGAAATATTTATTTATTTTTTTAAGTATTTCAGAATTCAGTGCACTATGCATCAATCTCATTTTGTGTCCGTCTTTGTCGGAATTAAAAAAAGGGTATTCTTTTTTGTTAAACATTGGCAGCGCTTCAGCGATGACACATCTGAAACTCATATAAAATCATTTAGATTTCGATACTCGAATGTCGAATGTCTTATTTTACTTATACGTACGGTGGTACGGTATACTTAATATATTTAAAGTAGCAGGAGCAGCGTGCATTGCAAATTTGCAATATATGTAATATGTTTTTTGTATCAGCTATCTCTATCAGTATTCAGTAATCACTATTCACTAAACTCTAATCAGCAAATCAGTATCGACATCGCGTGATTCGTGAATTCAATTCGTATTATCGTATTGCGTGTTCGTGTACCGTGTATATATCGCCATCTTCGTCATTTGCCGATTAATTTGTAGAACTACATGTTGATTTAATTCTTTGAATATTCATTTTTCATTTCATTACTGTGTTTGAGTTTAAACGATGAGCAGTGAGCCAGAGTCAAAAAAATTGAAAATGGCATCTACTTTGGACCAACTAAAAGCAATTACCACAATTGTGGCCGACACTGGAGACTTTGAAGGTAATGCCGGATAAATGTTGTTGCACCGTGGTGCATACAAATAAAATATACTAATATAGTGTATATAAAGTTTGCGATATAGAATAGCTACAATTGAAATATAAATGTTTTTAATCGAAGTGTTTTGCGTTCATGTTTATGTTAAATTGTTAAATAATTATAGATTAAGTCGAATGTTTTCCAAAAACAGTAAACGTGAAGGTGACCTCTGAGCTCCGATGAACGAACGTGTTCTTGTACACAACAACGGAGTTATATATTGATAATTTCCAAAATGTATACATTAGATAATATTCCAGCTAGATTCTTATTGGTACGCAATAGCGTAATAACGTACTATATTATAGTTACACCTTCATAATAATTTTTAGATTGGCTTACTTTCACTTTTGAATATAGCTATATAATAATACTATGTGTAACACTTCTAAAATATTACACACAGACTTGGTTTACAATTATTGTTTGAATAATGTCCAATGAGTTTAGTTATGTTACTATTAAATTTATATTTAATATATTCATTGGAAATATTTAAATTGCTTTGATAATTCCTAAAATAAACACCATTATTTTGTTTTATTAAATAACAATTACATATATATCAAAATATTATTTAAATTTATATTTTTAAATAAATTCTGTCTCAAAACTAATTATGTATTTTATATGCGTCATGCGAGTGTAAAGAAACTAATTTTGATAAGATAAAACGTGGAATAAATAATAAATTGCTGATAAAACATGTCTGCATGTTGATTATATCGCATCACATCACTCATCTATGTAATAACGGCAAATGCCTTTTTTCAAAGTCATTCCGGTTATTGGCCAGAATAAATTGAAAACATATACCATACCTGCTTAATTCCACATTTAACTCATTAAACCTGGAATTAAAACTCAATAACACTTAAACATAAGTGTCAAAAAATAATATAAAACATTTACTTGTATTTACAAAATAGCAATTAATAATTGATTCTATTATTAAAAAAAATATCTTGTTTATCGTGTAGCGATGAAAGCTTACAAGCCGACCGATGCTACCACAAACCCATCTCTGATGCTGTCTGCTGCCGGCATGGAGCAGTATCAACATTTGATTAACAAGGCCGTCAAGCATGGCATCAAGACTGGAGAGTAAGTAAAAAAAACATCGCAGACACAACTATGGCAAGCCGATCTGACTATATATTGTTTTACTCAATAAAATCTAAGGATAATACGGAATACATGTTAAGTCCATTATTTTATAATCGATATTTATTAGGTTTGCTGCGGTTGTTGAATGTAGAAACAATATTTTAAAATGAAAAAATACTTTTGCTTTTTACAACCATCTATTGTTTTGGGCCTAGCCTAGCCCAACTGGGTCATGGCTGCTTCCACAACTTCCCTCCTTCAGACTGGACGGCCACGAGCTCTGGCTGTTCAATATCTGACTTCCATTTGACCAAGATCAGATACAATAAGACTCAGACACTCTCTTTGTGGCCCGCACGTTCCCGTCCATTCGACACAAGTTGCCTGCCCTCTATATCCGTCTCTCCTTATATCTTAGCAACACCTTTCTTTCGAAAGTGGCTAGGTAGCTTTCTTTATCCAAGCATTACAGCCATACAAATCAGACGGACGAAATAGCGTCTTCTCGATACTAACTTTTCTCGCTAGCGAGAGGTAAAATACTTGCTAGTCGTGATATAATTGTAGCGGTCAATTGTAATATTGTCCATCTATCGAGGCGTTCGTCGTAAAGTAAGCAAGTACTTAGTAGTTTCCTCGTCTTTTCAAGGGCTAAGAAAGCCTCTTTCACTGTAATGTTACGACGACCGTAGAACTGATATTCACTCGGGCCTATCTGAACACCTTCTCCAAAGCAAACGTTGAACAAAAGTGTGGATAAACCATCTCAACCACTAGATATCTGGAACTCTCTAACTGCACACGAACGCAGCTTTTAGATGAGCTCAGCGTACCTCTAACCAACCGTATGTATTTCACTTCCATGGGAACCCATAGCTGTTGGCGGTTTATGCTGTAATATGCCTGCTAGACGTCCACAAAGAGTCTGTGTACGCCTAGATCATATTCCCACATCTACTCCATAATCTGACGCACTCAAAATATATGGCCTGTCGTCGATCTGTTGCTAGGGTGAGTATGTTGGAGAAGATTTGATATACTATAGGTAACAGTGTGATTCCACGGTAATTGGGACAATTGGTTTTGTTACCCTTTTTAAAGAGGGGACAATGCCAATGTTCCAGCCGTCAGGAAGTTGTTCCTTTCTTTCCGTACTTTTAAACATCACTTTGCTTATTTACTGCAAAGAAGCGTTTAAAAGGTACTCGAATTAATCCAAATCAGTCCAGGAACCATATTGTATGCTCCCTAATAAACATTTTTTTAAAAGAATACAGCTTGGACAGTCCTCTGACCAAAACCTTTTTGAATATGGACATAATGGAAAATTATTAACAAGAAAATGCAAAACCTTATAACTATTACTTATCTTTTAAGCTTTAAACATAAGATTATTTACTTGGCATATATACCGTTACAAGAATATAGTATAGTCAGATCGGCTCGGAAGTAATCAGTAATCATGCAATGTTACTAAATAACAATATTTTTTTAGAACATTGGACGAACAAATCACTGAGGCAATGGACTTGCTTTGCGTTGTTTTCGGTTGTGAAATTCTGAAAATCGTTCCGGGACGTGTATCTACTGAAGTTGACGCTAGACTTTCGTTCGATACGGAGGCCAGTGTTGCAAAAGCATTGAAATACATTGCTTTATACGAAGAGTTTGGTATCGACAAGAGCCGTGTATTGATTAAGTTGGCGTCGACCTGGGAAGGTATTCAGGCTGCACGAATTTTGGAAAGAGATCATGGCATCCACTGCAATTTAACATTGCTCTTTTCATTCTGTCAAGCCGTTGCTTGCGCAGAGGCTGGAGCTACACTGATTTCACCGTTCGTTGGACGAATCCTTGACTGGTATGTCGCGAATACTGAAACCAAGACATTTGCACCTGAAAGTGACCCTGGCGTTGTTTCAGTAACCCAGATCTATAACTACTACAAGAAGTTTGGATACAAAACTGTTGTAATGGGAGCTTCCTTCCGTAACACAGGTGCGTTAAGTGATTTAAAATAAAAAAATGTAATATCTGTTTTTTTGCCTATAGGTGAAATCAAGGAATTGGCCGGATGCGACCTGTTGACCATTAGCCCAAAGTTGCTCGGTGAACTTGGAAGCAGCACAGATAAAATTGTTCAGAAATTAGACAGTGCCGAGGCTAAGAAGGCAAACATCGAAAAAATTACCGTTGACGAATCGTCTTTCCGTTGGATGCTTAACGAAGATCAAATGGCCACAGACAAATTGTCAGACGGCATTCGTAAGTTCGCTGTCGACTCCCGAAAGCTTGAAGTATTGCTGGGACAAAGAATCAAAGCTGCGGCTCATTAAGTTTGTCCTTGAAGTTTTACGCCTTACATACATTGATCGGTTCCAATTAATATTATATCTATATTTAAATAACAAAGGTACAAATGTTTGAAGTTTGTTTTTTTTTATACACAAAATGAAATTGATTAAAGTTTATTTATAATAAAATTGTTAAATCTTTCGAAATGTCGAAATCATTGCAAAGCAAATGTTTTTTTCTTTTCTAGAATCTAACCTTTGTCAACCATGCAAGGTTGCAGAATGTTTTACCTATAATACATTATTTCAATTTAAACCCCTGTTATATTATGGTAATTTATCGTTTTCCTTTTCTCCTATATCAAATGTTACGTTGATATGCAAAATCGTTTTGTAAACACAATTGTACGTGAGAGGAATATCGACGTCTCTTGGTTGCGTGGGTTTCAAATATATCAATGCAGGCATTGGAGACTAAATGCTTACTTTAAATCCTGAAAGAAATGCGTCATGATTGGTGGTGTGTTTTTGTTTTATGTATCGTTTTTCATTAAAATATATTAAATTAACTTATGTAATTTGTATACAATAATATTTATATTATCTTTGGATTTAGTAATAACAAATCCAACTACATCAAAAATGTCTGTCTTCATATAAATGATTTCCAATATTGATTGAGTTTTACGCCCGCAATAAGGTCATTGTTTTATATTTAAAATGGCCAGTGTTTTATATATTACATATAGAGAATACAATATGTAGTATAATATAATATATATAAATAAATATATATATATATGTATATTATCATTGGAAAACATGTTTTTTTTTATTGTGTGTGTTCATCAGGTATGTAAAGTAAATGACTAAAGAGAATTTATTTTATGGCACCTTAAAAATGTTTAAATAATGATCCAAGATAAAATAATTTCGTATTATTATATCTTATATTAAGAACAACAAAAGCTTCATCGCTCTAGTGGGAAATACCACATAATGGTAGAGCTGTTCATCATCCTCCTAGTCACAAAATATTAAAAAAAGATTCAAAAGATTTTTATTATGATAAATGGTAAATATCCTCCTGATGTTGGGCGATACTGCCCAACCAAACCGGTCAACCGGTTCACTCTCTGACGTTACAAAAAAATTGCGTCAACGCAATATTTTCCCCTCCGTGTCAACCGTTTACTCGCAAAAATACTGACGATAACACGATATGACCACATCCGAACAAGATGACCGTTGACAAGTATAAACACACTTCGGAACACACAGATACCAAGCATGGACGCACCAACATTATCTTCGCCTGATGAACTAAAAACTATTATAAAATAACATCGCTCATGTAAGGCTCTTGGCGTAAACAAACTTGCATAATGTCCTTTTAAAACATCTGACCAACAGCATAATCAATAAGATGGTAGTGATCCTCAAGTCCTATAAATAAGAATCGGTCAAATACATATAGCTACCGGCCTATCAGTCTGTTGAATGTCCTTGGCAAACTTTTTGAGATTTTCATACAAACCAAACTCTTACGGTATGTCGAAAGCAATGCAATCCTACCACCTAAACAATTTGGATTCCAGAAACAACAATCAACAATCCGTCCAGTTCTTCGACTCACAAACCACATACGGGATGCTAAATCCAACAGAAAATCCACAGGAGTAGTCTTACTAGAAATAGAAAAAGCATTCGACTCTGTATGGCACGATGGGCTAATACACAAGCTATACATAACGGATACACCAACATACATCGTCAAAATCATCGATTTATTTCTGCGCGACCGTTCATTTTGTTACACCCAGCTGGAGTCAATGAAGTCAAGGCTCAATTTTGTGTCCGATGCTCTTCAACATCTTCACGGCCGATATCTCTTCACCAAAGTACTGCAAGATATCAGAATATGACACTGCTGTGTTCACCTCCAGCAGTTGTTCAAACGTTATCAGTAGAAGAATCTGCAAAGGCTTGGTCAGAGCGATACTTCGAAAAGTGGAAAATCAAAGACAACGGGTCAATAACTCAAGCTGTATTTTTCCCCTTCAAAAAAGAGCCAAAAACCGAATCTTCCACCAACTCAAATGGAAATGCCATATCCAATAGTACCCAGTTGGTGCTAAAACAGTCCTTAAAACTCTTGCTATATTATGTCATCCTGCTACCGATCACTGGTCCAAGTTTAATTTAAATCCCTAACCAAAGCAGTAATGTAACCAGTTCTTGTCGGAAGTGGACAGTTTGATCACTCCAATCATCATAACTCCAAAAATACTGTTTTAAAAACTATGGCTCAGTAAAATAAACTGGGACAATAACCTACCAGGATATAAATATTTTCTAATTACCTAATGAAACTACCAGTTATAAGATTATTAAGATAGATTTAATATTCTCCGCAGTAAACTAACTCTTTAGAGCCTTATAGTTTTGCAGACGCATCAAACCACGCCTATGCAGCCGTAGTCTACATCCGCATAGTAGATCATCTAGGTAGTTGTAAAACTAGTAACATCAAAGACCAACCTTGAGTTATATAACGACGTTGATAGCAAAAGTTAAAAATGTTTTAAAAACTTATGCTGGGCAGACTTTATGATTGTTTTGGGGTGGCTGCGCAAACCTCCACATAAACTTAATACATTTGCTGCCAAACAGAACCGCAGAAATGAGGGCTCATGTCATCAAAAACAAATCCAGCAGACGCTTCACGTGTCAAGAAACCTAATGAAGTGATTACATTTAAGCTTTGGTGGTAAGTACCCGGATGGATGCAAATGCAGAGTGGCCTAACTCCGGAATAGTAATAGATGTTGAACTTCCTAAAGTCAAACCTCTAAATATATATATTACTTTGTAATCACTTTGTAAAGACCGTATTTATTAGTGTACGAGTATAACAGGTTATTTGTACTCTCTACCGCACTAGCTCAGATTAAAAGCTGCATGAATTTAAGAACTGTATGCGCAATGACAGATGTACTCGGTCGGATCTGTTTGTTGTCAATTTTAGACTACGACATACATTTTTCATAAATAATATACAAGACTTTTTGGCAGTAATTTTTAGATAGCAGATAAAGTTACTCAAACCACCTTTGTTTCAGTTACTCAGCGGTATGTCCACCAAAGCTCAAGGTCAAGGTGTCATCTATCATTTGAAGGAGCGGTCCTTCGAATTCACAATACCGGACTACCCACAGGTACTCGAACATGAGCATTCCATCTCCAGTTACCTGGTACACAAGTACAAGTACTTGTATAAGTAACTAACGCACGACCACCTTC